>CAUYSK010046546.1:0-40895 GCA_963575035.1 Avahi laniger
ATTAAACTCTACTCTTTAGCAGGTCCAAAAGCTCAATGCTGGGTGATTTCCAGGTTCTGCTTGGACACTGCCAGTGTCAGAAAGATTTTTACATCACAAAACAGCCTAATCTAGTCTGGGACTTTTCCATTTTAGAAGGTTTTTCATTGCTGCTCCAAGTACTTGAGATTGGTCTATTTGGAAATTCTATTATCTCCTGGGTGAACTTAGGGAGGTTGTATGCTTCCAGGAATTTGGTCATCACTGGCAGTTTTAATTAACTTTAATTAGCAGCTTGATGGTAGAGGGTTCTGCACATTCCTCCTACCTTGGTAGTATTATGGGGCTGGTTTTGCTCAGCCATCAAGTGTTCTGTGCTGCTTATTGGTCTTCTCCTGACCTTCCAAATGACTGTCCTGGAGCAGTAGCACTTAATGCCCAACACCACTCACTGGGAACCACACCACAAGTTGGAACTAGCACATGGTCCACAGCACTGGCCAACTCCACCATTAGTCCCAAATGCATACGCCTATGCTTTTAAGACAGTAAGCAGCGAAACCAAGTGGTTCTCAAAGGCTAAAGAATATAAGAATTTCTTGGGGAACTTGTCTTGAGTGGAAACTCCATCTCGGGGAACTTGTCTTGAGTGGAAACTCCATCTCTAAAAGTTCTGGCTTAGAAGGTTGAGGGTAGGGCTCAGGCATCTGCAGTTTAACATGTGCCCAGGAGATCCTGACAGAGGTAATTCATGGACACTCTTGGGGAAATACTGGCCTGACCCCACATTCTTTGAGACTCATGTACATCCAGGCCATTTTCCTTTTAGCCTTCTTTTCTCCTTTAGTCCTCCTTAGTATTTTATCTCCTAGTGCAAGCAGTGAAAGTAAAAATAACCTGAAAGCATTTTTCTGGATTGAGTTGAATCATCATGAAAACAACCCCACAAGGTCAACACCATTATTAGTCTCAAGTTTATATATTTAAGGCAGAATCAGGTTGTGGTGTTGGAAGTTTTTCCATGAACTAAATAGTATTTCATCTGTCCAGTGAGTGGCTAATAAATTCAACCCTTGATAATTGCATAAACTTGAATAGGTCACTTCAGCTCTCTTGGCTGACATTTCCTCACCTATGAAATAATGGATTTGACTAGAAGACCAACTGTAGTGACTCTCGCAGATTTGACTTGCAGTTCCAAGATATAGAGCCAGAGATGGGGCAGAGAGGTCTAGAGTTCTGCCTCAACTCCTAGAGACTATCACAAGAAAGGTTTTTTTTTTTTATTTGTTTGTTTATTTTTTATTTCAGGGTATTATGAGGTTATAAACATTACGGTTACACTTTATGTCTTTGCCTCACCCAAGCACAAAGGTTTTTAAAAGGAAGGAAATTAGCTCCAATCCAATTCCATGAAGACACTATAAATATTTTTGGGATATACAGCACATAACAGGCATTTTAATGTTTGTTGGCTGGAAAAACTAATGCATGTGTGTATGAATGAATGAATGAATGAGGGAAGAAGTAATATAGGCTTGTTTACTTTCATGGTCAAGATTGTGCTTGTGGCATTTGCTCACCGCACGTACAGAAGAGCAAGACAGATAGAAGCTGGCTACTGCCTTTGCATGACCTATAAAGGTCTTTTAAGGCTCTGAACGGTAATTCAAAAAATAAACATGTAGGTGCTCGAAAACATAAATGTCACATCTGCTGTAGCTCTTCATCGCCTTCACTGTGCTGTGGTTTTCCAATTGATGGAAAGGTTTTATTCAGATCAGCCATTTCACTTTTTCCTGGAGGCACTCTTAAATCTTTGTGTTCTAACCTTTAACGATACAGGCTTCAGTTGCTGCGGTAATGATTTCCATTGCCTGGCATCTACATGTTTAAATTCCTCCAAAGAATTGTGCACCGTCTATTTTTCTCAATTGCAGATAGAGTCAAATGAGAAAAAAACAAGTGGAGTAGGAGAGGCCTGCTCTTGATTGACTTCTCTCTCTTGACACCCACAGTCAGGGGAGGGAGTGGATCAATGGCCTCAACTTTTCAGCAGGCATTAATGCTGCATCTCATTCTCCTCTAGGCAATCTGTTTCATAGAGACGCTGATTAAACATTTTGGGGTATTGGGGACCGAGGAGGGAGGGAGAGCTTGGGGATTTTTAGTGGCTAGAACCTTTTATTGACAACATTAAAGGCTTCATGATATATTCAACCAGAAATTAATTACAGCCCCGTTCCCCATTTCTCCCTTAGGTGACAGTCATCTGTTGATGTGTGCCACTCTGAAAATAATAATGGGTTTCAAATGTTTGTGGAAAACATAAAGTAATTACTTGCTGTGGTAAATCAGCCATCTGAAGCTTTTGCTTCTCCCTGCGCCATGAAAGGGAATCTGTTTCTTTTGTTAACTTTAATTATATAGCATAGGAGAATTTTTATTTTTCAGTTTTCAAAAATTTTGCTTTTTTCATTTCTTGGTTTCATAGTTCTCCAGGGACATAAGTATCGAAATGATAATGACACATAACCAACATTTGAAAAAGGAGAGCATATGTCTGCCAGGGAGATGATTGCCTTAGTTAAGTTTTGTAGCTATTGGCTATCAGCTATTTGCCAGTTCCTCTAATGAGCCTTAAATATTTACTGTATGTTGTACAGAGGGGAAGAATTGGCTCCGAGGCATTTTGAGGCTCTTTCTCACCGATGGCATATGTTTAAATTGTGGGCCCACAGGCCAAAGACTCTGTAATGGCTATTTCCCCTTTTTCTAATTAAAAAAAAAATGCGATTTTCCAATAAAGGCTGCAGCTCCTTTCCTGGGGTTCCTTCCTTCTAGTAGGACATGTAAAGATCTGCTTGAATAATATCAACATCTGTGTCAACTCACATGGACAATGAGAAAGAAATTTTCTTTTGGCAGCTACTTTAAGAGGGATCCTCGCCCAGACAGATACAGTAGGGAGGCTCATATCCTGGCCAGCGTGACATGCAACTCACACAGATGTCCTGCTGTTCGCACTGAGGCTAGCTCACCCTGAAAAATATGAAACTGGACATGTTCACATTTCTTTTCAATTCAGATAATTAATGTTATTATTATAGTTTTCTATTCTGTCTAATCTTTCTTGTCCATTCCTAGTCAATGAACTATTGTTAAGTCCTAACTTAAAAGGTTTGTTTAATCTCCCAGACCAAGCTGTCCCTCTCGTAGAGCAATAAGTTTCTTTTTTCTTTTGCAATGTTAATCTCTCTTTGAACTAATATTTATATTTAGAACCAAATAGAGCAACAGTAAGAATTGGTTATCAATAATTCTTCTGTGGGGAAAATTATACTAACTGCGACTTCTGTGCTTTTTCATTGCAACGATAATTAGGGTTCATGATGTCTGCCCCTGAGTCTAGAATATCCTGTTCATTACCAAAGAAGAATACTATTACATTTAGTAGAGTTGTAGCATTCTACATATATTTTACTGTATTCTGTCTTTGAAAAATTGGTGACTCAATATATCTCAGAATAAACAAGAATATATGATTAACTATCACCCCTCATTTTCTTTTCATACTGTATTGTAGAGTTTTTATATCTTTATAATTGTCATAGCATTTCATTTTTTCCATAAGACTAAGTAGTAACAACAAATTGCTTAAAATAATTATTTTAAATACCTTATTAATAATTACTATTATTGAGCACTAACTTTGTGCAAGGCACTCTACTTATGTGTTCTACACACATTATCTCATTTCATCCTTATACTAACCTAGTGTGCTTAGATATTAGCATTTTCATTTTACAAATGGGAAAACTCAGTCTCTGGAAGATTAGATAATCTGAGGTCTACACTCTTAGTACATTACAGGACCATGGTTCAAAGCCAGGTCTATCTGCAGCTTAGCCATTGTGCTATATACCTTATGACAATGTAATATATTTATTAATATTTCAAGAAAATATACCACATTCTCAGTGTTTTTGTTGACTCTGTTAAACAGTCTTGACAGAGTATTCCTAGTTGAAAGGGCTTAAAGGAGGTATGAGCGTTTTTATACTCCCTGAGAAAACTGAAAGGAGATGTTATTTAGTAGACCTGCAGGGATAAACAAAAGAAGACCAAAAAGATTATGAGAAAGGATTGCAGCACAGCACCTAAATATCTAGGAATGACCACAGTCATTGATGGGGCCAACAGAGGCATGAAGGAGTGGAGGACCTCAGACCTGGCATGGCAGCGGCGTGAGAGGGTGTCCAAGGCCAGGAGGAAGGCTGGACAGTGCAGGAGACTGGGGCCACCGTCAAGTACAAACCTCAGTTCCCAAAGTCTCAGCAGAACTCTTACAGACGGTGGTAACACAATGACTGGTGAAATTGTCTTAAAATAGCTCTTAAGAAGTTAGTATGTTTTTCTAAATAGTTTAAAATATTCAAAAAGGAGAAGAAAGCAAGAAGCTATGTATTTTGCTCTATCAATAGAAAATCCAGTCATTTTAAAAGGAAAAATCGTAGTGAGATGTTGACGTTTGTCAATTTTTGCTACCTTCTTTCTAAATTTGTGTTTAGGGAATTCCCCACAACCTGGTCTTGGAGTGAGGCAGAGTCCATTTTCCATCTCAAAAGTCCAGCCAGGCTTGCTTACTATGCGGACCCATCAGACCAGTCAGACGTACCTACTCTGAACTCCGATCAGGGAGCTGGGGACCCCAGGTACAGGGGTCATGGAGAACCCCGTGAAGCAGTAGCAAAATCAGTGACAACTTCCAGTTTCCTAAGGTGGCGGCAGCAGCAGTGGCCACGGTATGGCCAACATCAGTTCTGCTGGCAGCAGAGCAAGACTTGGTGCTCTGTGTTTAGCAGCAGCAGCAGTGGTACCTTCATGAAGCTATCTTTGAAGAGTGATTCTGGAGTGATTTTGGCCGTGATCCCAGCTGCTGCCTAGCTTTGTTTATGCCTGCTCACTTTCTAATCTCATTCTGCAGCCTGCCCGGTTCATCTAGGAGTAATCCAGCATCCTTTCAGTAATCCCTTCTCTGCATCTTTGAACCCTGATTGTTACATACATACATACGTCGTGAAATAGAGTAGAAATGTAAATTTTAGTTTTTATTTCTGTCAATACACAGCAAAGTTTGGAGTCTTGCATGTTATTATCACTATTAAAGTTTTGACCTACATTGTATCTCGGTATCTTGGTCAATTATATAACAGATAACATGCTATCATATGTGAGATGACCTATAAATCATATTAGTTTCTATATTCGTATTACATATTTCTAATATTTATAAATATTTGTGTGAATATTTATGAATATTATATAACATAATTTTTATCTATCAAGAATTTTATTTTTTAAAGAGAAAGCAAAATTGGCTGGATTGCATCCCTTGAAGCTTGGCTACTTCATTATTGGATCTAGACATTTGTTCCACTATTTATTGCTATATAATAACTCATCCTAAAACTTAGTACCTAAAACAGCAACTGTATTAGTTCTCTTGATTTAGCAGATTAAATGGAGCTCAGCTGTAAGGTTCTTCTCTGGACTGCCTGGGGTTCTCCCACGTGGCTGCAGTGTGGTGGCAGTTGGGGCTGGAACGTCCAAAATGTCTTGCCTCACGTCTGGTGACTCAGTGGGGATGTGGGGATGCCTAGGTCCCTCTCTGTCTCTTTTCCTGTATTCTCAGAGATTCCTTCCTCTCCACGTAGTTTTAACTGTGGTGTCTTCATCAGGGTAGTCACACTTTATACATGGTAACTTAGGGCTCCCAAAAGGAGTCCTTTTTAAGGACTAGACGCAGAACTCGCACAGTATCACTTCTGTCACATTCTTAAAGCAAGTCACAGGGCTAGCCTCAATTTAACGTAGGGGAGGACTAAGCAAAAGCAGTAATAGGAGGCATGGTCCATTAGGGGTTATCTTTGGGATTTAGCTACCCGTATATCTAAACTTCAGGCTCCAGGTTATATGCACCTAACTCAGTGACAGATATAGTAGACATTTCGTGCATTTGTTTGGACTCTTTTCGGTTGCAGAGCAGAAACCCTAATTCAAACTGGCGTGAGCCAAAAAAGGAAATATATTGAATCATGAAACTGAGACTTTCAAGGGATAGTTGGTTTTAGGCTTGCTTTATCCAAGGCTTGAAACCATATCAGCAGGACTCACTCTTTTTTTTCTTCCGATTCTTGCTTCTAGTTACATCTGCTTGGCTTTATTATTGCATAGCCTGTCTCCCTATGGTGGCAAAATAGTAGCCCCAACTTATGGTGGAGATCTTAGGGAAAGGGAAATCTTCCAAAATCCATGGAAGGACGCGTGGTGGGCTCTGTCCACCTTTAAGCCAATTGCTGTGGCCAAGAGGAATGGAACATTCTGATTGGACAATCCAAAATCACTGTCTATATCTGTTGTGGAGGGTTGATCAGTCCAACCTCAAAGAATATATTCCAGAGAAAGGTAGGTTTGGTTACCAAAAGAAGAGGGACAAGCCAGGTGTGGTAGCTCATGCCTGTAATCCTAGCACTTTGGAAGGCTGAGGCAGGAGGATTGCTTGAGGCTAGGAGATCAAGACCAGCATGGGTGGCATAGTAAGATTCTGCCTCTACGAAAAATAGAAAAATTAGCCAGGCATGGTAACACGTACCTGTAGTCCCAACTACTTGAGAATCTGAGGCAGGAGGATTGCTTCAGCCTGGGAGTTTGAGGTTGCAGTGAACTATGATGATGCCACTGCACTCTAGCCCGGGAAACAGAGCAAGACCCTGTTTCCAAAAAAATTAAAATAAAATAGGGATGGATGCTCAATAAACAAAAGGTAATCCTTACACTCCTAGCAGTTTGTTGAGTGAATAAAATTTAAGTAATAAATGAGTAATACAGACAATTACAGTACTGAGTTTATTAGATGTCAAAGAAGATAGACATTTAAAAACAATGATTTTATGGAAAGACATTTTAATGGAAAGAGGTAGAGGTGCTGCTGAGACATTACTCAGAGTGGGTTGAAATAATTAGAGAAAATGTTGCAAAAGCAGTTTTTAAGCTGTGCTCTGAAAGAGGCAAGATTTAGAAGGAAGGAGAATATTATAGGCAGAGGAAAGATTGCTTTCTCAAAAACCAAAGGCTATTAATAAAAGAGAAGCTTACGAAGTATAATTTTGGGATGCTTCTGCTCTCCTGAAACTGTACCTATAAGAAAATCACGCATGTTACACTATATAGTTTTGGATTTAATTGGTTCCAAGAAGAAATTCTTTTTTAACCGTGGATGTGACAAGTGCGTGTTTTAACGTTCAAGGGGCTCATACAAAAATAAAACTTGCAAGGTGATTGCTACCAAAGGAAAAAAAAGCCTTTTGAAAATATACATTATATTCATTTGTTGTCCTTTGTCACTTTGATTAACAATAGATGCTGGAATTACCAGAAATAATAGTAATCTATGTTTATGTTCCTCCTGTGAAACTGAAGGTTTTTATGAACGTGAATTGATTTAGTTCCACTCTCATGAACAAAGGAGGAAATAAATAAAAGCAAAATATCCCCTCCCTGCTTCTCTCTGAAAAAGGCAGTGAAAGAGAACTGAGAATATGAGGAGAAAAGCAGCAAAAACTGAATTGGATGAGCTGATTTTTCAGTTTTCATGAGATTGATGAAGGAGAAAGCAGTTGAGGGCAGAGATAAATTTAGAATTTGGTAAGAGGAGAGTTTTGGTTGGCTCAGCTTACTTAGATCTTATTTTCTGAAACTCAGAAAGTCTTCATTGGATAGAACCTTTGAAATGGTGTCATCTGAGAGATGGAGGAAGGGGCCAGGGAATGACCCCAATAGGACTAGATCCCAGATTTCCTAAACTCATTCTGGGCTCCCTCCGGGAGATCTCAATGGCCCCTGCAGACTGATGTCAGAGGCTCTCAACACTGGTCCACCTTCTCTTCAGAAACAGTGATGCCCTGGGGTAGTGACAGGCAACCTGGGGAGAAGGGGGTTACTATTAATAGAATCCTCTAAAGATGGGGCATCATCTTGTGATTTGAACCTCCTCTCCCTGTTTCTGATAGAATTCTAAGAGTGTCATGTTAACTCCACTAACCATAATATCTGCCTTCTCTAAAAATACAGTAATATTGCTGTGGGTACTTTATTACAAACAAAAAATTGCTATGTGATGATAATTACAGCTTCTGTTCACTATCTACACGTACTTACATCCTTGTTACTAAGTAAATTCAGAAAGATTATTAGCTTTATTAGCTTTCGATATTGTTATTATCATGTTCTTTCTTAGCTTTAAAAATATCTGCTCTGCCCACAACAATTTGGATCCTTTTTCTTAAGGAAATTAAAGTAGAAACTATAACACAATTAATTACCACCTAAATGCAGCTAAACTGTAAGTCAAAACAAAATAAAAGAACTGTGATTATGTGAGAATGAGACATTTTCCTGCTACTAAGGAGCAGAAAGTGAAAGCTTGAGCAGAAGAGCATGGAGTCCTTAGGTCAGCCCCAGTGTGGAGGGTGGCTGGACCCCACTGTTGCTAGCAGTGGCACGGTGCCATTGCCCAAGCTCAGAAGATGAGTGTCCTCACTTAGTTTGTTGAGTGCTAACCTGGTACTAGTTTTCTGCCTCCAATGAAGATTTCTCCCCAGGGTGCACAGGTTCTTTTCCTGAGCCCCAGAGTTCATGATCATAACACAGAAAATCACCCTTAAAGTGCTAGGTGAAAAGAGACTACCTGTATACCTCTGACCAATTTGGAGGACAGCAGAAGCAAAGTGTCGGGGCCACTTACACATAATCCTCAAATTTGTTCCTTTTTGCCTGAAAGAAATCTGGCCCAATCTAGACGCTTGCTGACTGCCTTGAAAGAACATTCTCAGCTACATGGGTATATCTAGCAAACAGATGTGAAAGGACCCTTAGACCCCTTCAGTCTTTATGAGAAGTTAGAAGGGACCAGAGAGACGCAGACTTTGTGACCACAGGGTGCCCACCCGAGTGGCTTTCTCTTAGTGTGATAAAGGAAGCAGGCCTTACCTAATTGAAGATGTTCATCCAATGAGTTATCTTTCTTATTCTGTGGGATGATGTACCCATTATCTAAAACATGTTGAGTCTCCCTCATCTATTGTACGTTACATCTCCTCCTTGCTGTAGGGACTTGTTGGTCTTTTTAAAGCAACCTGTTCTCAGGCTCTTACCCATCTACCACTGGGAGCTTCTTTCCACTGATTTCCATGAGTATAGCTGTGTACAAGCATAAAGCATATAATTTAAACTGTTTCAATATCTGAATCATTTCATACAGAAGTCACTTGCTCGAGGTTATGACAAATCCACAAGGAGTCAGTCATTTCATTCATGCATCAAACATTTACTGAATGTATGTGAGAGCTAATCATTCCTGGAGCTGCAAAGATAAAGATATGGTTCCTGTTTGTACACAGTGTGGTACAGTAGGCCCAGTAATGGGAGCAGTACAGTGTGATAAGAATTAAGAGAGACAGAGGGTTTAGGTAACAAAAGGATGTTAAAATCTCATAAGATTCACTCCTAGGCATATATCTAAGAGAAATGAAAGCATATGTCCACACAGAGACTTAAATACAAATGTTCATAGCTGCATTATTCATGATAGCCAAAAGGTAGAAACAACCCCTGTCTCTATTAATGAGGAAAGAATAAATAAAATGTGGTATACCCACACAATGGAATATTATTTGGCAGTAATAGGACTGAAGTACTGATGCATGCTACATACAACATGGATGAAGCTTGAAAACACTATGCTAAGTGAAAGAAGCCAGTTACAAAGGCCATATATTATATGATTCCATTCATATGAAAGTCCAAAATAGGGAAATCTATATCGAGAGAAAGTAGATTAGTGTTTGCTTAGGGCTGAGTGGGGAGTAAGGAGGTAGAAGATGGTAGCTAAAGGATGCAGGGTTTGTTCTTGAGGTAATGGAGATGTTCTAGAATTTACTGTGGTGATGGTTGCATGTATCTGTAAATATGTTAAAAGCCATTGAATTGTACACTTTAAATTAGTGAATGATATGGTATGTGAATTATATCTCCATAAAGCTATTTGTTAAAAAAAAAACTAATAAGAACAAATTAAGAGTAGTGGTAGGGAATGGCAGAGAGGTTTTTTGTGGTTTTTTGTTTTTTTTTTTTTTTTTTTGGTTTGGTTTGTTTGTTTCTCTCTCCAAAAGGAAAAATTTTTTATGGCTGAGGAAAGACACAAAGTCTGTAACACTGCCTCTGGAATTAAGGAAATGCTTTTAGTAGTCCTGGTGATTTTATTATTATTATTATTAAGAGTTGATTGTAGAGCTAATTGGGACTAAGAAACCCCAAGTAGAGGAAGAAAAGATTACACTTGGAAGGGTAGAGACAGGTATTACCAGTTCAAAATCTTATGTGTAGCTCCATCCAGCTATAAGAAGACTTTCTTTTACTAGGAAAGGAATTATTCTGCAGTAGGCTACTGAAAAAATAGCACTTCCAAAGTTAGAATGGATGCATCTAGAGAAGAGAAGGAAACTTCTGTGCAAATGAATCTAAGATTCCATTATAGATTAAAGTTAAGATCAGCTAACCATTCTTTTGTATTTGCAACAAAGATTTTCCTTTTCTACGTTTTCATTTGTTTTCAAATCTCTCCATTGTGGTTAATAAGCAGACAGGAAGTTTATAAAGTCATGATTTAAAATACTAAATGCCTGATCTCCCTAGTCACCCCTGCTGGCTGAGATGACATATTGTGACTCTTTATTGCCACCTCAGGACAGCAAAGAGTACAGCCTTTCTAGAAATACTCACCTTTCTATTAATAGAAATAAATTAACTCCTTAAAAGCTGCAATCAGGGATCAATGATACATAGATGGTGACAAAGACTTTTATAAGGTCATCTGACCTTGTTTCATAAGGCCTCCTGTCACAGGCATCTTTAAGCATACTGAAGTCTCTTCTTATAACCACATTACCTCGAAAGCAACATCCTATGTGTTGAAAGTGATTTCATTATATTACATCAAAGTATTAGGTGTTTGTTGCCCTAAGACTGTCAACACTTTCTCCTGCAGTTGTAGCTGCTGTCCCTGCCCAGTGGCTGCTCCTCTGGTGTCTGAACAGCTGCCAGCCTGTTCTCACTGTTGCTGCTGTCATCACCATCACATACAATCTGTCGCCCCTGCCGCCATCTTCCTGCTGCTAATGGGACTGATTGGCACCTCTCCACACCACATCAAGGGGCAGACGCTCTTCCCCCTGCCAGGCTCAGAGACACATGACACTCTTTTCTACTGCTGTTCATTATCACCCTCACAGCAGTGACGCCAGCGGGGAGCAGCCCAGCCCTGAGCAGGGTGGCCTCACTGGTCATCTGGGCCTCTCAGTGAGACTGGACCTGGGAACTCAAAGAATCCTATACTTTTAGGGGTCAGCACATTAGAGTCCCAGTATGTCTCCTCTTTATTGGTGTCTGGAGGTGAAAGCAATTAGAAAACCATTCTTCCCAGTACAGTGAGCAGCATCAACAGCTTCCTCCTCACCATGTGCCCGCTTACGTACCCTAAATAAGCAATACTCTGCTCCCTCCTGACCACCGGGGGAAGACTCATGCCATATATTGAAAGTTATTTTAAAACCTCCTGCATCATCTCTAATATGTTTGCGAGATTTAAATAACATGTAGGGCACAAGATGGCAGACCTCACTACTGTACTTTTTCACAGAGGAAGAAAAGGGAATGAATCCACAACTCAGAAAGAACTGGAGGGGATTTACCAATGAACAAAAGTATCAACAGATTTCTGAAAGACAAGAAGAAGATGGGACAATGTTAATGGGGATAAAGCAGTGGGAACTAAATCTCAGTCTAGCATGTGCAACGAGAGCCTCAGAAAGCTCCAGGTGCATAATCGTCAGTTCAAAAAAATGTAGGAATGCCAAAAGGGACTGAAAATAGAGGGATTAATGAAATTTTTGTAGATGTGAAATTATATCATACAGCACCATTTTATTCACTCCTCTAAAATGTTGACATCCAGAATTTATTCTTGAGAGAACCATCTTAGGAAATAATTGGGGAAAGTCAGGCTTCTGGTGTTGCAGCCCCAGAATAGAATGCTCCTTATTCTGGCAGGGGTAGAAAAAGACCCCTAGCCTGACAGCTGGCATCCCACCTGCTCATCCTACAGAAAAACCACCTGTTAGCACTCTCTGCCCCTCCCCACATAGCGTTCCCAGGAAGAGCTCCCTCCCACTGAGAGAAGAGCCTTTTTAGAATCATGATCCTCCCTGTACTTAGAGGCCTAGGATCCAACTAGCTGGAGTCCCAGAAAAAGAGATAGAAAATGAAATTACTCAAGAGAGGAGGGGAAATTACTGAAGAATCAGTGGAAATGCTTTTCTAAAATGCAGGAAGGACACAAATCTTCATATGAAAAGGATCCATTGGGTGCCCAGTGCAGTGAACAGAAAAATAGCTTCACCTAAACACAGCCTCATGAATTTTCAGAATGCCAAAAGTAAGGAAAAATTACTAAAAGCTCCAGAGAGAGTGACATAAAAAAGTCAGTGGCATCAGATGTGATTGATAGCACTAAGTGCTAGGAGATAATGAAGCGATGTCTTCTCAGCTCTGAGGAAGAATGATTTCTACCTGGAATTATATATCCAAACAGTGTATCAGCCAATTCTAAGGGCATGAGAAAGACATTTTCAGATGCATAAGGACTCGGAAATTTTACTTCTCATGCATATCTTCCTAGGGAACCATTTGAGGATGTATTCAAAGCAAGTAAACAAACCCCAAAATTTAGAAAACATAGTATCTAAAAAACACTTGATCTACTCAGAACAGTGAAAGGGTAGCTGTGAAGCAAGATTAGAAAGAACCAGTCCAAATTGGAATAATGGGCTACAACTCCCTTGGGGAAGGTGCTTTGGGAGAGAGAAAAGACTCAAGAAATTAGATAATATGATTGAGAGGTTAAAAAAAAATATTTAAGGTGTGATAAATACAAGTAATGCAAGAAAAAGGAAAGTCAATTGGAAATTTTCAGAAAAAAAACTATGCAAGAAATTTTTGGTGTATGTACAGAGCAAACTTCTAGAAGCATCCTCATTGAGAGGCCTGAGGATTGTGACTGACCGATGCAGCAGGGAACGTCATCCTTAGCAATACTGATGGAGCACAGAGCATGACTCTTGTACACACAATGGTCTAAATGCTTTTTATTGTTTTCCATGTAATTGTCACGCTGACAAAGCATGAAGGGCTCAGTTGTGTTTTCAGGACAGTATGTAAATGTTTACCTTCTACATGTAAACATGCAAAAGTAAAAATGTAGCTGGGAGAAAATAGAAGGTGAGGGGTAGAGAGAGGACTGGGGAATGGAAAGTAGAGAGAGGGGAAAAAGGTTAAAAAATGGTCATTTATAGCCTCGTGTTGAAAGTGGGGACAGACAGGAGAGTAGTTGAAGTAAAAAGAGTGGTTTGGGTAGTTAATTTAAATTACAAAAAGAGAAAAAAACCCAGCATTTTCACACTACAATCATAAAATATAACCATAGAATACTAGAAGGAGGAGAACAGTATTATAAGTGAGCCACATCTGTATCTTTCACATCAGGAGATTCACCTATTAGGATACTTTTGACTGCATGTAACAGAAAACCCTGACTTAAGTGGCTTAAAATATTTTTTTAAAGAAATATTTTATTTTATATAATGTGCTGTTCCAAGGTTAGGTAGCTCGAGGGCTGGCTATTTCAGTGGCCCACTGATGTCATAAGAACCCAGGTTCTTGCCATCTCTCTGCTCTTCCTTCTTCAAGGTATGTTGGCTTCATCCTCCAAAGCTTCCTCTGTGGTCCAGGGCTGGCTGATGAATTTCCAAGCATCACAAAAACATACCACGCAAGAAGAGTGTTTCCTTTTCTGTGCTTTATTTTTGTCAGCAAGGAAATGTTTTCCAGCAGGCCCTCAGCTGACTTCCCCTCATGTCTTCTTGGCTAGAATTTTATCACACACTCTCCCCTAAGCCAGTCACTGGCAACAGAAATGTAAAGCTGCTTTCTCGCAGCCACTCCTCAGCAGACTTGATTTGGTGGAAGGTCCCTGGAAATAGCAATTGATATCTCAGCATGAACCTAAGACTTAAGCATGACAACTGTTAATTTCATCTTTCCCTTAATTGATAAGTATTCATACCAGTGGACCAATTAAAGAAAAGTTGTTGTCTGTGCTAGGCCTACACTCAATTTAATTACATAATTCAGGGAGAAAAAAGGCCATGGTGACTTTCTCGTTTCCTTTTCCAGTAAATTCTCCCTTGAGATATAGAAATAGGGCTTCCTTTTATCCAGCTTGTGTATCAAATCAGAATCCTCAGAGATGCTAAGTGAATTTTTTCTTGGATTAAACAGCTTTAGATAATTCATAGATCCTAAAAGATCCTTCATGTGTTCATATAATCCATAGATTTTACATAACATATAGATTCTATAGACATAGGATTCTACGTCTCTTCCCAAAGTCTCCTTGTTTTGCAACTTGGTGAAGTGGAAACAAAATGCAAACCAGGGTTTGAATCCCAGCTCTACCACTTAACTAGTAGTTGCATAACCCCCAGTGGTTTAGTTACCTTATCTGTAAAATGGAGATGATTTGTTTACACTTTAGGGTAGTTGTAAGGACTAAGTGAAACTGCAAAGAGGAATACCAAGTACAGACAAAGAGGAGGTCAGTGATTGTTCATTCTTATTCTTTCTATTGTAATGTGCACAACCATACGTAGCGCTTGGCTTTTCCCAGTTTTTGTATTTTTGATAGTAGGTTGACATTATTGAAAAGCGAGTCAAATTATGGAGCAAGGGAGAGGAATTTAATTCTCATTTGAAACAGGAATATAGTAACAAGAGGAGAGATGAAAGGCAGCAAGGATAAAGACCCATGGGAGAAGATATCAGCGGTTTTGACCAAGTTTTCTCAATCAAAGACTGCAAGCTGCTCCCACGTTGCCCTCAGCTGGATCCTACAGAGCTCCACTGAAGGGGATTTCAGTGGAATAGTTTCCTCACAGGGTAACTTTATGTCTTCACTGAAACACTTTGAATTATGAAAAGAAATCAGATGATCAAAAAGCATGAGATGATGAGTGAAATATGTTATAGGATTATAATTCAATAATAATTGAATTTCTCTAGCATTTTTCCCTCGTGGAGAGGGGAAAAGAAGTTCAAATGTATCATCTCAATTAGTTTCAGCGTACATCAATAGCGATGAGAGCCTGGTGTGTTAGGCTTTCCATTCTTCACGCCCCCTGCAGGCCAGGAGACAGGAAGAGCATTTCTGGAGCTTTGGCATCCGTGCCTTTATAAACTTGGCTATGAACGATTTTGGGCAGAGTTTATAAGTGGATCATCTCCATCCCCCCTCGGGGGCTTTCTTGGTCCTGAGTGGAGTCATCTTTCTAGTTTCTTCTCTGCATGCCCTTAGAGCAATTGATCTAGGTTCAAACAGTTTGCTGAACAGAATGGCACAATCAAACAAACTGAAGACTCACTGTGACTTTTTACAGTGAATTTTTATTTCCCAGTGATAGCCCAGGAATTCTTGAAAAAGCACTTTTTTTTTATTTCCAGTGGTTTAATGATAACATAGTCATCCTCAGCATCTTACTACTCACCAACTCAGTTTCTCTCTGGTTCTGAACCTAGAGAGTTCTTTTCAAAATGCCTAGAATTATGAATAACAAGGAACTAAAATAGGTAACTTGTCTTCCCACTCGCTACCTCTGAAAGGTCAATATCCAGTGCAACGTAGGCCTCCTTTACCTGCCCTGGACCCACAGTCGAGCAGACATCACATTTGCTGAGGCAGGTAGGAGAAGCATGGGCTAAGGAGCCGCAGTATTGATTGTAAAAGCATTAGCATTTCTGGCAGATGGGGACTGTCTGAACTCATTCAACTGAGAGACATTTGCACCAGGCGGGTTGGTATTGCTGAACTTTCACATGGCAGATTTCAGATTTTAACATGTAGCCTGAGACGTAGCAGCCTGAGACTTCTCCCGTGGAAATCCAGTGAACACGTAAAAAGATTTCAGCTTTCATTTATTCCAGGATATGCTAAGTATTACAGAATAAAAATAATATTTTCTCTAAGCACTGTATTGATACTCTAGGCATCTGTATTTACGCTTACCTTCTTCGGGACCCACTGCATACATGTCAGTTATTCAGGGACTGATGGCTTCTCTAGTTTGTCTTACATATCCTTTAAATTGTCTTAGAGTGCTGAGCTGAATTATGTGGGTAATCTTTTTGAGAAATCACTTGTAACACATTAAGTTTATTCTCTATTACTTCCTTCTGATTTGCTCATCTCTTTTCTAATCTCTCGCTTCTAACTCAGTCTCATCTCTATTTCTCTTCTTCCTTTTTTTTACCTTATGTTCCTTCACTGTCTTCCATGTCCTCGTCTTCCCAGACAGCAGGACTAGACTAAGCAGAGCAGGCCTACTGCAGGCTGCTCCTGATTTGTGCTTATTACCAGCTGCAATAGCTAGGGACTCTTGGACGATCCTGGGCTGTGAGTTTGAAACAAGATCTTTCTAGGGCTTGACTGGGTCTAGGTAAGGATGCTGAGAATGAAGATAAATGAATACGCTTACCCAGCAGTCTCAAAACACTCAAAGTACACAGGTAAAGATGTGTGCGTCTATACAATGTTCTATCTGGAGATATTCATGTTTCTGCTTTCATTTTTACTGCTTCAACGTGGAAAGACCTACCTACCTTTACATTGTTCCACACTCCTGTTCCCTTCTGGTCTGAACAGAGATCCTGCTTAATCAGAAATAGAAGTAGGTGAAAGAGAGATGGATGGCTGTATGGATATGCACTCACTTAGGTATGGTATATGTTAACGTAGAAAAGATAAGTCTCTAGATAGATATATGTGTGCATAGATATGTATGTGTGTGATATTTAGAATATAAACCATGTAAAGCTTCAGGGAGTCCATAAGCACCCAAAAATTATATGCAGAATCTGTGTCTCCATAGATGTGAATTTTTTCTGACAAGCTAGTCCATAATTTCATCAAGTTTTCAAAAAGAACTATGAGATTCTTAATCCTTTCTCTTTGGCCCTCTGTATTTGCCCTCTCATTCTTGGAATTCTGAACAAAACATCAGGGATCAGAGCAGGCAGTCATGTGAATGCTGAAATGATAGAGTCTGTCCAGGTCTGACGGTGTGGTCTCCCTCTCCACCGTCCTCCATTCACAATTGACCACTGTTCCCCTGCTCTCATCTTGTTTTGCTGAGTGCTCCAACAGTATCAGCAACCATGGGGACAGAGCCCCAGAATACACTGGCTTTCCCTGTAGTGAAGAGTTTCCATTCAAAAAGAGATTATGAGCTTTTCTCACAAAGTAAGTACCCGTTTCTAACTTGGACATTTTTCCTTTGGGAGGGAAGTCTTGGATAGTCAGTCACTCTTGATTCTCTTTCATCATCTTTATCTGGTCTGAGCGACTCTTCCTCCAAGTTTTTCCATGTTAATAACAGGCCAACAGGTTCATTCACTTTGGTCTTTGTTTCTCTGCCAAATCTGGACCTTAGTTCCACTCCCCAACCCTTAAACTTAGATTTCTCTCTGGCTTATTTCTTTCGCTCAACTTCTTATATCCTTTTAAACACAAAGGCTTGTTGACTCTTTCTTCCTCTAAATGGTTCTCAGTTCTAGAATCGTTTTACTGTTCCCGCCGTCACAACCGTATCACATCTGGAATAAAGCAGCCGTCCCTCGGCGGATGTTCGTGTCTTTCAGTCTCTGATGTGATTGGACTAACCATCCCCAAATACCGCCTCTTAAATTAACTTTTTGCTCAATCTTTAGAGTGACTTTTTTTATATATATCTGGCCCAAACTTTTCAGGCTTGAATAAAAATTCACCTGTAATTGTTGATTCTTAGCCCTCCTTGTGTGTGACTCACAGTCCCTTCTCCACGCCTTTGTTCTGGCTGCTCTGCTGACTTATTCTTCAACTTCCCACCCTCCTCTGGAATGACTGACTACTCCAGTTGGCCCTCATTTTTCTTTCTCTGAAGTCATTGGCATATGACTTGTAACCCCATAATTCAAACACATGACATATAATAGATATTTAATAAATATTTGATCATTTCAAAGATAGTTTTCCAACCAAAGGCATGTCTTGGGGAAAGCAAATAATGGCAGAGTAATCAGTACACAAATTTTTACCAATATGTAGCTAATTCTGAGGTCACTGAAGCTTAATTAACAGTATTTGTAATATCTTCAACATGTGTATATGTCAACAAAGATATAAGCATGTTTAAGGCTGATGTTTCTAAAGGGTAGCCAATCACCTTGGAAACCAAGAATGGTACTAGTAGTGAACAATTTATACTGTATAGATAATTGGGCCTTCTGTTTGACTAATTAGGTGAATATTTAATGTTAGCATCCTAAGCCTACTCCTTGGCTGCACTGTGAAATGTGATCAGCTGGTGTGTGCCTTTACCCTCTGATAAAACACGCCTTTCCCTTTGCCCCGCCCCAAATTGATGGTAAACACCACCACATCTGTCCACCTCTCTCCATGATCATCAAATCAATTGTTAGTAGATGGTTCCATTCCAGTAGATCCTAAATATGGGAAGATTTTACTATAGTAATTGCTGTTCTTAAAGGATAACATAAACTGCTTTGGTCAGCAAAATATATATCATCTACTTATTGAATTGCTGACTCTCTCTTCTTCAGACCTAATAGTCATTTTTTCCCTCCTTAATTTATGCATGAAGCCAAAAGAAAAATCACTTAGTATTCTTAATAAAATGGCATGAGGTATAGATAATTTTTTACTCTGCAGTAAAAATGCAAACGTGTGTGGCTTATTTGCAAATGCAGACATTAATAACTGATATTTAAACAGGCTGGATTAGCAATTTTACTGATATATTTAAAAGATTTTTCCAATAATTTGCACACTCAAAATCAATTTGAATACAACATGTAAATTGAATTTAATTTTTTCATATAAAATTGTGGTTATCAGCTTGAACCATTAAATTTATTATTTAATATATGCTTTCCAGATCACTTGGTTAGAATTTCATTGCGCCTTATCTATATAAATTTAATTAGGCTTGATATCATCAGTATATTATAGAACTAATTAAAGATTTAGATAAGTGCTGAGGGGGCTTATTGAAAACTCCATAAAGTTCTATTTGGAAAATGAGATAGTCTTCCTTCAGTTCATTGTGAGAGAATGAAACAGTAAGAAGTGTTTCTTGCAATGTTTCTGAAAAATTATTTAACTGGATTTAATGGGCTTATTTCATTCTTTGAAGAGCTTTTTAATTACTCTGTATCTTTGTGCAGTCCAACAACAGTTGCAGTCTTTATTTAAAGCCTTTAAAATCCTCAATTCTTCTTCTCCCACTGAGCTAGCGTGTCATGGTCTGCCGTGCCTGCGTAAGTGTGCGCGCTCAGGTAGGAAGTGCAGTATTTTGGGGGAAGTCTATTAGTCCTCACAAGTAGCATAAACACTGAGAAATATCAAAGAGTGCCTGCTGTAAACAGGGCAGGAAAATAGAAAAGATAAACCCCAGCCCGGGAGGGTACCTGGGCAAAGCTGCTCCCCCTCAGAGACAGGGCTACTTTGAGTAAATCATCGTGTAGAAATCACTTTTGAATTTCCTTGTATCTGCATCTCTGCTCTAGAGTATAAAGCAGATTAGTTTAAAAGACTGTGATTTCAACTACGTGCTTTGTGCCTTCGTTACAAAGCACAATAAAGCTTTGTATTACAATAAAGCCTCTATTACTCTCAATTGAATATGCCCCGAAACAAAGCTGCATCCACTGCATTTCCCAGTGTGCTCAGTGCTCTTGTCAAAGGTGTTTTTCTCAGTGCAGACTGAGCGACACAGTGCACGCTAGGAAGAAAAGGAAAGTGAAAGGACACGTAACAAATGTGGGCCATCTGTGACTGGGCACACTGTCGCTTAGCACAGAGGCCCCGAGGAAGCCAGGGAACCAGATAAGTTGTCAAGAGTCCGTGTGGTATGATGGAAAGGTTACGGGCTGTGGGCTCAGGAGATGCAGATTTAAGTCAAAGCCCTGCCACTGATTAGCTGTGTGACCTGGGGCCTAATCTTTTGAAGCCTAAATTTCATTTCCTGGAAAATGGAAATAATATTAATAATGCTATCTCTTTCCCTGACTCCCTCATGGGTTGGGATGGTTTTTAGATGTCATCTATGCCAGTCTAATCCAGTATTTTTCTAGATACAGAAACTGAGGTACAGTGGGATTGAGTGTCACAGTCATGATCGCTAGTGAGCTAGTGATGGGGTAAGGACCGGAATACACTCATCAGAGATGTTACATCTTGACCACACTGGCACATGGAATATAAAGGAATAGATACGGGGCCCCTTTAGGATCTGCTGTGGGAAGGAAGCTAGAGGGCCTATCTCATTGACTCAGATGGGGTGTCTCACCCAACAGGTCTCGGCACAAGTCAGGTAGTTCCTGAAGTGCAACGGGAGGGGCCAGAGTTCCCATGGTATCTGCTGTGGGATGGAGGCTGTCATTTTCTTAATGACATCCTGGCTGCGCTGGGTAGCATTGGGATATTCCCCTCCCACACACACAACTATTACTGAAGCACATCACTGCAATTTTCTTGCCCAAATGGTTTGTAAACATTTACAACCCCCAGCCTGAGAAAACATTTGCAGAAACATTTGGGTCACAAACCAATGTTTGTTTCACCACCGCATTTAAAATGTTTCTTTTTGAAAACATTAGAAATGTTTGTCAGTAAAACAGATTCTCAACAGAAATACAAATCTGGAGTGGGAATGTCCACCAGCTACATTGTTTGGGACATTCAGGGACCTCCAGGCATAAGCATTTCCTTCCTAGCCTGTAAGGAACATGTGACATTTCTCAGCATCACCTTAGACTTTGAACTTCTTTGGTTTTAAACTATAATAGGTATAGATTGAGGAGTGCTGTGGTTTCAGGTGAGTTCTGTCCTCTGGCTGTGAATTGAGAGTAGTTGTTGAGAAGGAAGTGTGGAGAGAGGCAGCAGCAAGCTGGCCAGAGCGGTCATCCTGACGAAGGGAACAGACTGAAGGCTTGCTTGTTTCTTCCATATTTTTTCCGCACTCCCCAGCACAGTAGTGCTGATGGAAAGCAGGGTATTTAGTATCACCTTAGCTGGCAGAACTGGCCTGATCGGTGATGGAGCAGTCTAGGGACTAGATCAGCCATGGGAGTCCAGAGTGGGCTGACTTCTCACTCTACTACTCACTTGTGGATAACCTCAACTAATCCGCCCGACTGCTGGACCAGGCCTAGTGGAGAGGAGGGCTCAAAGGAGCCTGACCAAAGTTGGCCCAAGAGAGTCCTTGTTTTCTCCACTGATACACAGGTTATGAGAGCAGTGTTTTCTCTGGGCTATAGGGAAACAACTGATAAGGCCACATCCTGCTTGCTGACATCCCCATGGGAACATGTGAAGCACCTATGGAAGTTCATTAGATTCTTGAAAGCACTGGAAAATCAAGAGACTCTAAATCTGAATGTAGCAAATGTGAAGAAAAAGGAATAAACCCCTTCTGCAGTGTTTGTGGAAAACTAGGTTGGAGGGTCCAGGCTATTTTTTCCAACTTTTGAATAATTTCTACTTTTCCTACTAGGGATCAGCATATATTTTCTTTAAAATCTATATCGGCCAAGATCACAGGCCATCCTGGCCTACACCTTCCTCTCTAGAGCAGCCTCAACTCAACTGTGAAGAGTCATTCATTACCATGAGTAAGATCTGAAGGTCAGCTCTGTAAAAGAGCAGGCAATTGCAAGATGTCTCATCTTTCACTTTAACTTGGCACAAGTTAGTGCCATATGCACGTTGATCAGTCATCTGCACCTCCGCTTCTAATGTCCCCATCCAATAACCATTAGTGTGCTCTTGCCAGATACTTACCTTTGCCCAGCACTTAACAGTTTCCATAGGGCTTTCACAAATATGATCCCAGTGGATCTCTTCATGAGTAAATATGTTTGCCTCCCTACGCTTTTTTTGGTTGTAAACTTTTCTTGTAGCTCAACTCAGCAGTTTTCCTGGAATGATCTGGAGGAGGTAGGGTAGTACAGCATATTGCCACGTAGTCAAAATTCATTCCTAAAAGAAAAGAAATAGAAGAATTCAATCCTGGTGCTATCGTTAACCAGCCAGGTGACCTTAGGCAGGTATTTAGCCTTTGAGGACTAAATCAGGCATACCTGTAAAGGACCTCGCATATAATAAGTGTTAAAATTTAATTGTTCACCTTAATTATTGTCCATAATAATAAACATTAACAGTCGTTACTGAATCTTTGGCTCAATTATATTTCTATCACTCTGTAATTATACACAAAGAATTGTTCCCAAATCTAACCTATTTTTCTCGTAAGGGTTATTCATTACTTGTCATAAATTTTTCTTGAGAATAAGATATGGGGATGGAGTGTGTTCAAAGACATTTAGTGCAAAGATGCTGGAGGACATTTACAAAAGTGTGGCGTCCGAGAAATGACTTTAGTACATTTCGGGGGCACTTAGTGAAAATGTGAGCTGGTAAAAATGTTTCTGTTATCCATTAGCTTATAGAATCTTTTCTACAGTTATCACAGGAGAACATCGAGCTGCAGCAGATGTCCCAATTAATGGATCAATCTTCACAACAGTATTGGCTGTGGACAAATGTCTTCTCTAGAGTTAGGAAGTCAGGGTTCTAGTTCATAAAATTTGCATTTTTATAACAGCTTTATTGAGATATAATTTACATAAGCATTAACCCTTTTAAAATATGCAATTCGTTGATTTTTAGTACAAAGTTGTACAGCCATCACCACCAGCTAATTTTGGAACATTTTTATCACTCCCCCCAAAAACCCTGTATCCATTAGCAATCACTCCCAACCACAGCCCCCTGACCCCAAGCCCCACCCTTGGAAACCACTAATCTACTTTCTGTCTCTGAATTTGTCTCTTTTGGAATATGTAATCTTTTGTGACTAGCTTCTTTCAGCTAGCATAATATTTTCAAGGTTTCTAAAATTTGCTTTTGTCTTAATGTTAGGGTATGAGATTGAGTCAAAAATGCCTATTTAGGCATCCACCCCAGCACCTGGCCTATTGCCTGCCCTTGTTCTTTTCCTTGTGTTGGGGTGGGAGAAGGAAGGTAACATGCTTCTATTGAAGTGTGGCATACGTACAGCAAACTGCATCGATCTTACACTTTTTACAAAGTGAATACACCCTCGTAACCATTACCCACATAAAAATACAGAACATTAAGTCATCCCAGAAGCCTCTCTTTGTTTCATCATCCTCACACCAGAGGCATTTCCTGATTTTATTTTCCTGTATGTCTGCATACAGTATGAGGTCTCCCAAGCCTCAGCTGCCTTAACTCTGATTTGGAGTAAACTTTTCCCCAACACTCCAGGCCTTGGTTACCTGCAGTCATTAACGTAGATTCCCAGGGGGAGTAATTTTAGCAAACAGCCCCTCTCGCTCACTCCAGTCCTTCCCGCTATCCTGAACCAAGTGACCCCCACGGCTTTTGTCCCTAGCTTTCCTTCCGCAGGTCCTTATAGGAAACAGTACAGGTGAGTGAGTGGGACCAGGTGGAGGGAAGCGTCAACCTCCATCAGGCACAACTGGGGACAAATGTTGAGCTCCAAAGGCACACACACCTTGAGGGGACACTCCTGTTTGTGACAGAAGCAGCCCCTGCTCACTAGATTCTGGCCAGTCCCCACCATTAACTCACCCACTTGTCACCGGCGTGGATCAAAGTAGCATTGCTCTTATGAAATCACGTGTGTTCGCTTGCTCTTCAGAAATAAAAAAAAAATCCTTTCTTAAATTAAGGTTTCATTTTAAATTCACTTTATGGTCTTTGAAAAACTTTGTGTGGTCCAGAGCTATAGGTTATCATTAGCATTTAAATAGAGGCATTAAATTTTGCTCAAAGACCTTCCTCTCATAACATCACCCTTTCTGAGAGGTTTTTTCAAATCAGCTACTTTTTCTTCCTAAAAAAAAAGAACGCTCTATCTATAGACCTAGGAGAGCAGCATTGTTGAGCAGTCTCAGTGTTAGTCTTTTTATATAGAAAGCGCCATTATTGCTTTTCTCTCCCTCAACACCTGATTTTCTCTGCTGACTCTCAGAATGTATTTTCCTATGGTTAATTTTATCCTTTTATATCTCATTTCCCTCCAGACGTCCTCCCCAGACTCAAATCCTGATTCTAAACCAAGAATTTAGTGTAAATTCTTGGCATGTCATAATGACTCTTTCAGTTACCAGTGCTCCCAGAAGCCCTCCGTAACTTGAGTGGAGAGTTGGGGCTTGAGCATTTGGATCAGATGGACCAGGGTTTGAATCCAGTGTCAGTCACAAGGCGGCTTTGTGACGTTCTTCTCTGACCTTTATTTATCTGCCAAATTAAGATTATCAGGCCTTTCTTGTATGGCTGTTGAGTGCATAAATGAGACAGTGGTTGTACTCCTAGCTAATAACGCCGTACATCTTAGGTCCCCCTCCCTCACCTTTCAACCAGGCCAGCTGAGAAGTAAGCTGGGAGGTACCTGTGAATAAAAGTTACCCCTTGTCTTCTTACTGCGAGTCTCCTCTTTCCTCATCTCCCTCCAGTTGTGTGTACTGCAATGGCTCCAAGCCAGTGCTCACCTGACGGAAGATACTGGAGACCAGAGTCTGGGTGTGTTGTTTTCTACTGAGCTGTCGGCACCCTTCTCCCTCTTTGTAGCTGAACAAAATCAACCTCAAATTCGGGGACATGGAGTTGTGAGGAAAACTTCTAGAAGATTGTTATGGTTCTTCTGATAGAAGAAAAGAAGTTAAGCAAACCAGGGAAAAGCCAGGTCATCCAATAGTCTGAGGGCTTCCTATCCCTCAGGTCTATCCTCTACCCTGCGGCGGGAGAGGTCTTTCCAAAACACAGTTGTCATCATGTGTGACTTCCTTCTAAAACCAGCTGTGTTCCGGTTCCTCCCCATGAACGACAGCATTGGTTCCCAAATGCTGGGGATTATGTAAACTGAAGCCAGTCTGCATGCATAGTGAAATTAGAAAAAAAATGACAATGTACTTTGTGAGTTTCCCATAAAATAAAACATTCAATCCTTTTGTTATTATTTTCTTTCTACTGGAGGAGTATTAAATATCTTCTTTTATTGAATCCTGGTAAAGTAGATGGTAACTGTTTTAATTACCTAGGCAAAATAAAAGTTGACTCACCCTCATCCCCTGTCCACCCTCCCATGAAAATCCAAAATGTTTAGCATGACCCACAAGATCTGTTATGATCTGGCCCCCAGCTTCCCTTGCTAACCTCTCTTCCCTCCTTGCCTTGCACTCCAGTGAGGAATAAACCATTTGTTGTTCCCCCTAAATACCATATTCTTCCTACTTTCCCACCTGGTACCCACATTCTGTTTCCTTTGCTTGTGGAGGACTCTCTTTCACTCATGTTTGCCTCATGGTTAATGTCTCCTCTGATAAGCCTTCCCTGACTGCTCAGAGAAGCATACAACCCTTCCTGCCCGTGATCTGAGAGACTCTTCTCTGTCCCTTTATTATAAACGCTGGCACATTGCTGTAAGTGCAGCATGGCTACTTCCACTCCAGCCTCTGCATCGCCGGAGAGCAAGGACTATGTTTTACTCACCTCTGCATGCACAGTACCTTCTATATCCTACCTGGTATATAATTATGCCTAATAATTTATTGAGCAAGCAAACAAATTTAAAAAGTATTTTGAAAGTTACTAAATAAGCAGTGAGAATGATACAGAGAGTCATAAGACAGTCTTTGACATCAAAGAGCCTGCAGTCTGGATGAAGATAATACCTGTATATTATGGTACATTCATACAATTGAATACTCTGCAGCCATTAAGAAGAATGAGACAGGTCCATATGTACTGAAATGGAACCAGCCTCAAGATACATTGTTTAGAAAAAGCAAGGGGCAGAACAGCACGTAAACACCATCTTTAAAAATTCATGTGTTCACACACTCAAAAAAGAAAACTCCTGTGCTTGTATATGTATAAAATGTATTTGGAAGGATACCCTGGAAACTAGTAACAGTGATTGCCTCCAGGAAAGGAAACAGGGTATGTGATTGGGAGCTGGGGATAGGAGAGAGACTTTGCAAAGTATTATGCCTTTTATTTTGCTTATTTAACAAAAACTTACACATATTATGTGCCAGGCACTGTTCTGAGCACTTTAAAAATTTTAACTTGTTTAGTCCTCTTAACCCCATGAGCTAGGTACTATCAATATCTGCATTTTACAGGTGAGGAAATTGAAGCCTAGAGAGGTTAAGTAACCTTCCCAAGTGCACACGACTAGTAAGTAAATTCACTGGTAACCTTTTTTATTGTATCATCAGTTCAAAAAGAATCTTAATTTTTTTAAAAAATAAAAACAGATACGACTCTGAATGACACATGTTAAATGAGCGACCCATACAATAGACAGAAGGATAAATTGCTCAGGATGGCTTCACAGAGGATTTGAGCAATCTTGAACATGCGTTAGGCTTTGGATACTTAGAGCCACAAAGTGCTAAGTATTCAAGAGACAGTATGTAGCTGAGTTTGGCTTGAATGGAAGGTTGAAGCAGCAGAGAAGCAGAAAAGATGGAATAGAGGCCAAGTCTTTAAAGGCTTCGGATATCGGTGCTGGGAGTTTGGACGTGGTCATATTAGCACTAATGATACAATTAGAACTGGAGATTAGTCCAGGAGGAGTGAGGCCAGTTAGGAGCCAACTGTAGCAATCCAATGAGAAATGCTTCAGATCAGCAGTAATGAGATTGGAAAGAAGAAATGAACGTGAAAGATGTTACATTGATAGACCCGGTTGTGATTGGGCAAAAGAAATGATGGAGAAATAAAAAGTGACACTGGGACTTTGAGGTTTTACAACCTAGTTCCATGAAGCCAAATTCAAATGTTAGGGAGGCCACATGATAAGGGCATCTGGTAGAACCATCTGGAGACCAGTGAAAATGAAGCTTTGATCTACTGAGAGACTAGATCTTGAGAGAGACACCTGAGCATCAGCATGCACAGATAAGACTTGTAGAAGCAGAGAGAGAAGAACAGAGGGACATCGCCTGCCTGGGAGGAACCCCTGCAGCAGGCAGGTAGAACAGGAGCCAGTAAAGGAATCAGAAAAGTACCTGAGAAGGAGCTGGCAGAAGTACCTAAAAAACATGGTACAAAGAGAGTTGAGTTTAGGATGGAAGACTGTAAAGAGGACTTGGCCACTGTGTTTGTCCACAAGGGTGTCATTGGTGACCCTTTTCACAGACAAAATGGAGGCTCTGGAAAGAGACAGTGAATACAAATGATTCATTCAAGGAATTCAACAATGAAAGTGATCAGAGGGCAAGAGTGGACACAGGATCTCATAAAGGGTTTGGGGTTGGTTTTGTTTATCCAAAATATAAGAAACATAAGGATGTTTGAAGGCAGATGTGAAAGAACAAGTGAAAAGGGAAAGATACTGGATACAAAAGTAGCAAACAAGAACAAACCCAGCAAAGTCCTGAAGGCACTGAGAGGGATTGGGATCAAAGGCATAGGGTTATTCCTAGAAAAAGAAAGAATAAAGGAAAAGAAACCCCTCTTCTTCCAAGTCAAGAGGGAAGAATTAAAAAAAAATTCAGTGTGGACGATATGACACCTCATACAGTCATGGTAAAGATCCAAAAGAGAATGTGTGCGTGAACAGTGGCCAGTGCAGAGCAGTGCGCAATGAAAGTTAGCTGGTATTTTTACCATTTTCATAATACGTAGCAGATGTTCTATCATATCATTTGATTTAATCCTCAAACCTGACCTGTGATGTAATATTATTTATCCCATTGTGCAAATGAAGAAACTGAAGTTCAGTCAGGTTAAGAAATTTCCGAGGTCATGCACCTTTAGGTAAAAAATAGATTTGAGTGTAATTCTACCAGAGAATGAAAGAAAAGTTGAGAACTCCAGATCATTAGCCAAAAAGGGATCTCTAACCTTTTCCGTTGGCAGTCAGTTATCCCAAACATCTCCCTCCCAGAGTCGCATCACAATACTCCTTTGCATTTCATAGGAATTAACTGCTTTCCTCGTGGTCTTCCCTTCCCAGTGTCAGAGAATCACAGACTGCTTTTGACATTGTGCTCTGTCACTGCATGACATTTACAGACTGTTGGC
Organism: Avahi laniger; assembly: GCA_963575035.1. Lineage (NCBI taxonomy): Eukaryota > Metazoa > Chordata > Mammalia > Primates > Indriidae > Avahi > Avahi laniger. Next base: position 28,349 of record CAUYSK010046546.1, read on the forward strand.
TCTCTCATTCATTCATTCCTTTTCATTTATTCAGCACCCTCTAGGTGCCCTCTTCTCAGCCAAGAGGTGACAGCAAGGAATGACACAGATTTCAAGCCTGCTTCTCATAGAACCTCTCTTCAAGGAGCAGGAGGCAGATATTTATGTAATAAATGCTTGTACACCCTCACTCTGTCTAGCCACTGTTCTTGATCACGTAAGCCTTGTAACAACCCCACATAGGCACAGAGATTAACAAATCGCCCAAAGTCACACAAATAGTAAGAGGCAGAACTGGGACTCAAACCCAGACCCGTGGCTCTTGAGTCTGTGATCTTAACTGCTGTGTCTCTGATGTTATGTTGACAAATATATTTTGGAAATATTTTTTTAGACGGAGATGAGTGCTAAAAAGAAAATTAATGCACAGTAAAAGGACAAATCTTGATAAGGATGGTATCATTTTAAATAAGGTGGTCAGGGAAAACCTCACTTATTGATAAGCTGACATTTCAGCAACAATTGAACTGAATCTCTTTTACTCTTCTGTTTTCCTCCAACCTTCTGTCCCTTTAATCCCATTTGATGCTCTTTTCTGATTTTCTTTCAATTGGTTTATGGTATAAAGCACAAAAAGAACTATGAAGTACAACAAAGACAGAGATTATCATCACTTCCTTGCCCTATAACGGGTACTTTTAAGGGCTTTGGTTCCATAGCCCTTGCCCCCACACCAACATGGCCATTCATCCAGTGCTAAGGTCTCCCCCTATCATCGAATACAGGAGGTTAGAATTTCTTCCAAATTTCTGATAATTCTCGAGTCCTTTTGTTTCTCTTTCTTGTTGCTGTTTACAGCCTTTCCCTGTTTCCTAACATTTGCCCTTTTCACCACTCCTTGTATCTCCCTGCAAGCTAATGAAGGTATTAAGTGAGATCAGTTCTAAAGCCGGAGTCCTCAGCATCCACTAGATATGTTCTCTTTTGAATTTGTTGATTTGCCATTATCATAACCCTTTGTTTTTCAGACTGTGTCCTATCAAGGGCAGCCATTCAGAATAAATTCATTTTGCTAGTTATATATATATATTTTTTGTAGAGGCACTGTATCAAATGGTTCACTGGCATCCAAATATGTATCAGCCGCAGTGGTCTTTTCATCCACCAAATGCACACTGCTACCCAAAGTGATCCATCACGTTTGTCAGAGTATCGGGGTCTTTAATTTAACCCTGCTGGATACTGTACATATTTCCATTAGCTCCTTCCTAGTTAGTCTATTATTTTTCTAATTGACATCTGTTCTGAGTCACATGTCCTTGAATCTCAGGTGGTCCGTTTTTTATCTTTGGTTTATTTAGGTTTTCTCTCTTTCATAAATAACCTAAGGGTTCAGTTAATATACCCTCAAGTCTTGGCCATTGGGACCTGCTGATTTACATATGCTACCATTTGGCAAATAATCCACTGATTTTTTTTTTTTTTTTTTTTTGGTTTGTCTACCAAATTGCTTTCCTTTGTGGCCCTTCAGTCCTAAAAGATGTGGCCTTTTGTCTCAGCAAAGCAGAGAAATCTAACAATTTCAAGAGGTGTCCTAGGGTCACTAACTGGGACCAGAAAGTCAAGAGTCTGGGTTTGAGTGGCCCAGCCCACCAATAGCTGACTCGCAGTCTCTGGGCAGAAGTCAACTATCCATTCAACCTCACCCAGTCCCTGTCTCAACACAACTGTGAGGGAGCTGGTTAAGGGCAGAGGCAGTAGCCAAGGAACAGAACTAATCGGCACCTTCCCGAATCGATCCATTGCCTTGGCCTCGTTGGCATCATGCTCTCATGAACACGGGTTCCCATCGGAGCCATGCGGTTCGTGCCTGTCCTCACTGACCTTTCTCCAGACACTTACAGGTAGAGCTGGATTATTATAAACACAGAAACCTAAAGCCCATCGCCCATTCACTTTACTAACTCTGGTCATCACTTGGAGCAGAAGCCTTGGTTTCTGTTCCTTATCGAGGGCCCTCCAACTCCTCCCCTTGCCCACGTGCCGAGAGGCAGGGGTAGAAAGGACAGGCAGACTGGCAAGCCCCGGTTTTGTTTTACTTTAAGTTAAAACATTTTGAGTATTTGTGATCTGGCCCTGAATTGGCTTTTTTGATTGTAAGTAAAAGAAGCTTCTTGAAGCCAAGGAGTCTACCTTTCTGTGTTACTTTAGCACTTAAAATGTCATTAGAGTCTCCTAAGCATAATATTAGGTTTTCCTTTGAAGAAATCCTTTGCATTATTTATTAAAAAATTAGTAATGGGATTTTACTACTTCAAACTGAAAAAGCCATAGGGCTTCAACTGTTTTTATTTGGCATAGCTCCGTAATTGTTTCCCAGACTGCTAATCTGGGAAATGTAGATAATATACGGCACAGGAGTCTTGTGCTAATTGGTAAACAATACGCAGCTTTGTGGCCACCGAAGAGCGTAATACTATATCCTTTTTATTGACCTATCATATTAGATAAATTATTTTAAAAATCAAAAAGACTCTTTAAAGTGATATATGATAAACTATTTTCTTAAATTGAAAAGACTCTAAAGTGATATGCAGCACAGCATAGCTCCTTAACCTGGACTCACCTTTTGATAATCAAAAGAGCATTTACAGAAGTATGAGACAAACACAATTATGAAAGTAAAATGAAGGACCTAAATAAAAAATCACAGAACAAGAGGGTAATTCTATTCACTCTTTCATATTTCATTATTTGATAACATCAGAAGATGAATCCATCAGAATTGCTTTGGCAAGTGCAAACAGAAATCTGCCTGATCAATATTTATTAAAACCTTCAAAATGGGAGAAGGAGTTGAGCAGACTTCTTAATGGACTGAATAATTATTCATACAAATGGGGTTTGACCAAAGGCAGTGCCAGACCAAAGAGACACAGTTTTAATTGTACTGAATTTAAAATGCAGATCTTCCCCTACCCCTGTTATAGAAAACTTCATTTAAAAAATCATCTGATGTAGCAGAGAGTGACATATGAATCCTTGAAAAGGAAATTTCAACCGTAAGTTATTTATAAATTTAGAGTATATTCCAAAGGTGGGGAGCAAAGTGGCTACCCAAGGGAATGAAAAGAAATTTTCTCCCATTTCAATGACTGTAACCGAGCTGCGGAGAGTGTCATCATCTGAACAAGTGATGAGGATGTCTCGGAGGAATTCTTTGTTTTGAGTGGTTGTATTTTCTGAAGAGAAATAAAGCAAGGCTCTGGCTGCGGCTGACTATCAAAAATGTCAGGATACGTTCCTGAGAGGAGTAAACACAGCCGACTTTAACTTTTAACATCTCCCCAGGAGAAACACCCCGCAGCACTGCTAAAGCATGATGGTTATCAGAACTAGGCCAATAGGTAACTGCCATTTTAGCATGGTGCCATTGATGAAGGGTGAGGGTGCGCCTGTGTCACTTTCTATAAAGAAAACGTAGGTAGACCACCGATCAAAGCAGCCCGAGCAAGCCTTAAAGCAGCAGACTCCCAGGCTAGCTTAACCTCTAGTGCTTTTCTGCTGCCACCAGCTGAGGGACTATAGGCAATATCTTTCTAAAGACTATTCTTTACCTCTAGAGCATCCTGGCCAGAACAAAAACCTGCACAATCTGTGGTGAGGAGCGTTAAAAACCATTCCATATAGAATATGCATCCAATTCTGTCACTAACTGAAAATTATTTAGTTTTTCTCTACCTGGGTTTTCTCATTCCTGAAATGGAAATAACTTCAACTCATTTCAAATTAGCATTTTCAATCATGTCCATAATAAATTGTAAGCTCTTTGAAGGGAAAACAAATAAGAGCAATTATATTATATTTTTAATAAACTAATTTATTCTTCTGACACACAGGATTACCATCTATTTTATTATGGGTCTGGAAAGTCCATCTGAGCTAAGATTACAGTTGTTCAGAGTGTTTTCAGGTCAGTTGTTGCTGAGGCTTGTCTCCTATTGCATAAGGAAAATCAGCATCAGCCAATTCTAATGGAAGCCCGTGATTTTAAAGAACTAAGCAAGAGATGCTGTAAAGGCTTTAAAATCCAAAAACTGCCAGTGCTTAAATAGCATCTGCTATAACTTTTCTATTTTTTACATGAGAAACAGAGGTCCAAAGAGCTGACAGCATTTGCCCAAGGTCACACAGCTAGTTAGTTGGGTGGAAATTGAAGTTTAGTTGATCTCTTGAGTATTTACTTCTCTAAGTTGTTCTGCTAGAACCACCTCTTAATTATTTATGGGATGATTATCTAGTTTATGGATTATTCAGGTCCTTTCTTTTCTCTTTCCTTTCCCTACTTATTATCATAGGTACCACTGAGTGGGCAGAGAAAACAGTTGAATGTTTCACTTGGCAATTTAATGACCTATCTACCACTGGGTTTTTATTAAAGTGCTCAAAATACTGCACTATTGGCTAAAAATAATTTTGGGCACCACAGTAAATACCAAGTCATATCCAGGTCAATTTCTTTCTTCTTAAACTTATATTTCAGAAGTCAGCTTCAGAGCTTAATTCTCTTATTAATATTAGCTTTATATCAGAAAGGACTAGAGACAATCTTACAATGAAAATACTTGTTATTCCCCTCCCCCCCAAAAGTACCGAATCAGGAGAGCAGCCAACTTTTGGAAAGAAATGTTACCTTGTCCGTTACCAGCTTGGACAGGCAAAAAAGAGAAAGAAAGGGAGGTGACAATTAAGTGCTGAATTTACAACATGACTGCATTAGTTGGTTTAGAGCACTGAATTCCCAGATCAAATCCAGTGTTGTTCAAATAGAACCACGAAGTTTGTATAAATGAATCTTGAATTTCCACACTACTGGCTCATTCCATTACAATGGGAGGCAGAGAGTTGAGTGTGGGGATCTTATTTAATTCATATTTCTGAAATAATGACTAAAAATGAATCAGCTGTATAAATAAATATTCTTTGCAGTTAGTACTTATGCTTTTTACAGTTTCAAATATTATGGTGGTTTTGAAGTACAGGGCTCAATGTCTTTCATTTTGAGGCCTTCGACAAATCACTCATACTCTGTAGCTCAGTTTGCTCATCCGTGAAATGTAGATAATATACACATTCCAAAGGGTTGAATGTGTTGATGCACCTAAAAGACATTATTATTAATATCACTACAATTGAGACAGATTCTAACAGCCAGCATGAGACATAACCGTATATATAAAAACACGGTTTCCACTCAGATTTTAGGACTCTGACTGAATTCCACCAAGTAGAGGCAGATGGCAAAGCTTTCCCCAAGGACTCTGGACAGTCCCCCATTCAGGGCCTTCTGTCACCCCCACACCCGAACTTTATGAAACGCAGATACAGGAGTGAGTTGCCATGGGTGAGACTGCTTGTTTAGCAGAGCTTTCTTCCCCCAATTTACAAAGAAGAGAGCTGAAACTATTTCCAGTAACTTTAAGAAATGCAGTTGTAACTTTTACACTGAGTGTGCCAACGTGGGAGGTAGAGACTAAAACTCTTCCTGGTTTCTTGTCTATGGAAATGTATGAAAGCTCTTCAAAAGAAGTGAGAAAAGCACTAATACTCAAAAAGATATCAATAATTTGTTTACCATACCTAGATTAAAAACTAATAAGTAGATGAAAAATGTTCAACTTCATGTAAATTAAAAGAATATGAGGCAGGGCATTGTGGCCCATGCCTGTCATCCCAGAACTTTGGGAGGCCAAGACAGGAGGATCACTTGAGGCTAGAAGTTTGAGACCAGCCTAGGCAATGCGGCAAGATCCCATCTCTACAAAAAGTTTTTAAAAAAAATTAGCCAGGCTTGGTAACACACACCTGTATTCCCAGCTACTCAGGAGGCTGAGGCCTGAGGATGGCTTGAGCTTAGGAGTTCAAGGCTACAGTGAGCTATGATCATGCCATTGCATTCTAGCCTGGGAAATAGTGAGATCCTGTCTCTTTAAAAACAAAAGAAAAGAATACGAGCTAGACACTGTCCATATGTTGTTGGTTGGTAGGAGAATAAATTGATACAACTTTTTTAGAGAGCAATTTGGCAGCATTGCCAAATGTCCTAAACAATATACTTATCTTTTGACTAATTCTGTTTTTAGAAATGTATCCACAGGAAAGAAAGTTTATAATTGGAAACAATTGAAGTGTCCAATTGTGTTTCCACCTAAATATTTCAACTATAAGACAATATGCCAAAACATGGTTTGTCTTTATGATAGAATTATATGAGTAATCTTTTTTCTGCCTGATCTTTCTGTATGGCCCATGTATTCTATACGGCATATGCACTCACTTTTCAATCAGAGAAAGGTAAAATTTTCAAACTTCAAAAATATCCGCCCGCCTTACCAAAATGCCCTTCATATCCTTACTGGTATTTAGTATAAATGTTTTCAGATGGACTCAATGGAGGAGAAAGAGTCACAGTGCAATACCAATGAAATAAAGTAACAAGAAAAAAAACACAAGGAAGAACAGTCTGTTGATAAAGCAAACGCGAGGAAGAGAAAATGATCTCTTTGTACCAGAACAAAGTATGAACGTCACTTTCTAGGCTATGCAGGGTAGACCACTCTGTGCCATCACAGCGCTGCTTCTCCAACACTGCACCCCTCACCCTTTCTGCTCACAATACTTTCAGAACTGCTGCCCAGAGGCGCACAGCAAAGGGTAAGAGAAACCACAGGAAGGCACACCCCTTACAGAATATTCCATCCACCAGGGTAATGTAAAACCTCTTTGGACTCTAGGATATTCGGTCCACATTTAGCAATTGGCCCCTGCATATTATGGGCTATGAAGACACTTGCTCTCCAAGCCATGAGTTTATTGTTCAATCAAATGTATGTCACTAATCCCATCCAGGCAGTGAAGTACAGTACCGTCTAGTGAGAAACGTGTTGCCCTGGAAGCCATGGCTGCTATTCTAATGCTTGATAATAAAGAGCAAGTTTTCATTGTCCTGGGGCCTCAATAAGTGCCGATAAGTTATTTATCCATAATGGGTGACATGATTTCATTTCAGTCTGTCAGTGTTTGTCAGGGAAGCTCATTCTAATTGTATAATTTGGGGCATTTTTCTATTTTCTCTTTAGGGCACTCTGTAGCACCCTTTCCCCACCTCCAAGTGTAACTATTGCTATGTCAATTTAGTAGTCTTTGCTATTGGGCAGCATTCAGAAAGATAAATGAATTTCATTTTGTCTTAAATATTTATGATTCTTTATGATCTAATATATCATCATGGTTATGGGGGAATTTTTTTTCCCCCTAACTAGAAAATACACCATCAGTTACCTGTCAATTTTGTGGAATAACTCAGCTTTGCAGTTCTGGGGCACTGTTCATCTGAGGCTCTTGAGGACTCTTTTAGCCTTTCAGTCCACTTCAGTGTCTCATCCTGGGATTTATAAAGTTCTTCATTGCACAGAGGATATTGAAACATTAAGGACTTAAGTGGCATGCCCTTTATCACTTATCGCACTAGAGGAGCCAGGACTAGAAATCCAGGCATCTTTGTTTTCTTTGCTCCCAGTATGGAGCAACAGTCTGTGTAGAAAACCAGCCAGTATCCCTGGAAACAATTCATCAGATTTTTCAAAAGAAATTCAATTTCATCTGGTATGATGGGTTCAATGTTACTTAAGATAAATGATGAAAATATCAACAACATAATACAAACAAATCCAGTTCTTTTGGTTTAATCTCAGTGAGAAGCATCGCAAACCTTTTATTGCTTCTGTAGCCTTCCCCGATACATTTAGGTCCTTGGCTGGAAGAGATAGGAATGGCTCTGTAACTGTTGCCCTACCCAACAGCCCTGGCTCAGACTCCTAGCCGATTCAAACCTTTAAGAATCACCGTGTCTGGGGATGGGGCCTCAGGAATCTGCCCTTTTCACAGGCTCTCCAGGTAATTCTTAATTAGGGACTATGAAGTTGGAAAACTTAAGTCTAGAAACTGCAGCTTTCAGGTTCCTTCTAGCTTTGAAAGGATCATGTGCCCAAATTCTTATTTCATTCAGTAAACCTAGATCCATACATGGGTTATTCTTGAAATATTTTTAAAATGTATATTCTTAGGAAATTCCCTAGATAGACAGCTCTCTCTCTTACCTATGCATCTGTGGGAAACAGAGTTAGATGATACAGGACCTCATTTCTCAGAACAGGGGCCAGTACCAGAAAGCCAGGGTGTGCCAGGGCTTGTGCAAAGATGTAGGATAAATATGGCTCGTCTTACAGCATTGAGTTTTTCTTAGAAATAGTAGTTTTAAATTACAACAGATAGATTGAGGAGTAGGATGCAGAGTTCGCATGGATTTTATGCTAAATATGAGATTTCAAAAAATTTCCTGATTGTGGCTGATGTAGGGGTCTCAGACCCCTGGAAGTTAGAGTTCATTTTCCTCATCTGTCCGAAGTATTTCTACCAGAAGCACTTCTGTCTGCATTCAAAGATTCCTAAATATGAAACCTGTACAGAAACTACTACAGAAAATTAGCCCCAAGAGGACTGTGTACACAAGGATGCTGAACAGCTTACTCCCAGGAGACACTCAAACTTGCTAATCTAAAAAGACGACTTTCTACTCCTGCCACCATTTCGGAATATTCACAAAAGAGTATTATTTCTCCTATTTTGTTTAAAGAATGTTAATTAGAAAAGGAGGTTCAACAGCAGGAAAAGGAACTAAACATGTGAATAAACACCAGAACTCTTCCTGACTTCATTCCTATTGTAGCAGCAGTTAATAAAATATTCCTGAAATTGTGACTCTTCTAGAATGTTTTCCTTACAAGGACAGCTTTGTTTTGCCACAGTTTTTCAAGATGTTCCTGATAAGGAAGAAACAAATCCAAGGCCTGCAGTCCAATAATACAGTATTCCTGAGCCAGCGATTCTGCTAGATCTGTAAGACCCCTCACCCCCAAGAGTTGCCTTGAGCTCGGGGCCTGGTTCTGTCTGCTCAGTCCCTGCAAAGCAAACTTTCATGTCAGGAAGAGAGAAGGAGGTAACCAAGATCGGTTATGATACTTCTGTCCTTTTGCTAACAAGCTGTGGTAGCATTGCTGGCTCAGAGCCTTTGCTAAACTTGACCTCCTGGGTAATTTGGAGTGGCCATGCAAGTCATAGCCTCAGAGCCCAGTAGAATCTTCGAGGGATAGCAGTGGCATAATGCTGGTTTTAAGAATGGTGAGTGACAATCTCCTCCACTTCCTGACTCCCACCTCTGTCTTCTCGCTGTCTAGAAGACTCACTCCAGTGCACAGTTCTACTACAGGGACCACTCTTCTCCTTACCATCCAGGCCCGCGATGGCTCTCAAGTCTCCTTTTTGCTGGAATTGTAACCAGTCCCCTCTCAGACCATTCTACATTCTGCTGTCACCTTATTCTTCTAGAAGCCTGACTTTGAATGGTGCCTCTGCTGTCAACAGATCCTTGCAGGTTGAGGGAAGGAAGTTCTCTGTTGGCTTAACTAGGCCTAAAGGCACAGCGTGATGTCCAAATGCTCTACCTTCTGCTTCAACTGCCTTTTCCCATGATTCTCCGCTATTCCTCTGTACTCCCCAGTCTCACCAGGTCACTTCCCTGTCTTTGCTCATGTGCTTCTCTCCATCTAGAATTTCCTTCCTAGAAGCCCTGCCTGACAAGACGCTACCCCGTAGGAAGTCTCACACCCTCCCCTCAGTATGGTGAGATAGCTCCTTCTGCTGTAAAGTCACAGCACTTATACCTCACTCATGGCACATGGAACATTGTAGTGATTTGTCTGAAGAAATAGTATTAGACTTGGAGTCAGAAATCTGGGTTCACATCTTGGCAAAGTCACTCACTGTGTGACACAGGCAAGTCCTCTAACTTCTCCGTGCTTCAGTTTCACTTTTCTGAAAAAGATGGGGGGAAGGATTTAGCTCCCTGGGGGGAGCGAGGGTTAAGTGGCACAGTGCACGAAAACGAACTTGTCAACAGCACCGGAATCCTTATGTCTCTGCTTTTTATGACCCTCCCTCCTTGTCTCTGAGCCACTTGAAGAAGGGGCTATGTCTTGCATAAGTTAATCTATATGAAGCATCACCATTCTTAATGCACTGTATGTTAATTCTTCCAGTAATCCTAAGAGGTAGGTACTATTATTATCCTACTCTGTAAAGGAGAAATTCATCTACAATATTTCACAGAGCCTCCAAGGAATAAATGAATGAGTAAGGGATTGAATGAGACAAAACCCGTTGGCCATGCCTGTCAGGCGATTACTTCTCTCCTTGTTTCTGCACGACTGCTTCTCTTTCCTTAGATCTTCCAAGGAAGATGCAAAAGTAGGAGAAAATACAGAATGAGCTGAAAGGTGTGAGGTCTCCCTGGGTCTTCACTTAGACATCTCATGTTGAGAGCTCCAGTGAGCTCCTATAGGACGGAGGGTCACGTCTGTTTTGTTCTTCATTCTGTTTCTAGGGTCTTAGAACATTGGTGATCAATAAATATTTATAAGTAAAGAAGTCCACGTATAGACAGCATATTCGTGCCCCACTAAAATGATGTTGCTGACAGTGGAGCCAGTGAGCAGTGTTACTGTCTTGCTTCCTCAGGCAGTACTACGAGATGCTGTACAACACGGCTGACGAGCTCTTGAACCTGGTGGTGGACCAGGGAGTGAAGTACACGGAGCTGGAGTACATCCACGCCCTGACCCTGCTGCACCGCAGTCAGCCCGGGACGGGAGACCAGACCACCCAGAACATGCGGCTGCAGCGGCTCAAGGAGATCATCTGCGAGCAGGCTGCCATCAAGCAAGCCACCAAGGACAAGAAAATAACCACTGTTTAATTGGGTGCGCTATGGGGTGGGGTGGGGGGGGTCCTTTTTCCTTGATCATACATTTTTCTTTGCCATGTTACTTTTTGTAGTCTGAGCTGACTTAGTTTTCTCTGCATCAGTGCTTGAGTGGAGAGGTGTAAGCCTTTTCTCTTTAGTTTTGGCTTTTCATATAAACTCGGAAGGAAGTCTGCCGTATGGAATGTTTTGATTGAACAATTAATTAATACTTTAATGCTGTCAAGTCTAAAGGGACTAGGGTGGGATAGGGAGGAACATGGCGTTGAATCGTTGGACTTTGAAAAATGAATGAATTACTAACTAATATTTTATTTGTTGCCCAACATATATAAAATTCCAGCCTTGGGATGTGGACTGCTACCTAAGTTTTAAGTCCCTTCCTAAAACCATTGGGTAGGGTTCTATTACATAAACAGTAGGATTTTTAATGTCTTGACCTTGTCAGTTTTCAATTCAATGAAATAAGAGTATGTGCATTGCTTTCTGTCTCTATTACCAAAATCAAATAAACAGTTTCTCACCTGGCTGTTGTTTTCCACAAATTTCCCTAACCAAACCAGGACCTCCTCAAGGTTAGGGGGAAAATAATCATTTTATCCCAATCCCTGGGAGAGTTTTGTGTGCTGTAGGTTGCATATACATTATGGGTTGATTTACTGCTTTTTTGTTTCTGTTGTACTCAAACCAAGACCCATAAAATTCGTGACAAAAATGGAAGAATGAAAGGTGAGTCAACCCTCTCTGCTTGATCGTCCCCTCTAATTTCCAAGCAAAATAATGGTTAGAGAACTTTTCATCTCTCACCTGAGACATTGTTTGGGGTTGAATGATTCTTATATGTTCACTTATTCTGCTTATGAGCTCCCTAGCTTTTTCTCACCTTAGAAAGTAACCCAAGTTTACTCAGCTGAGTGCAAGGAAGATTGAGCAATGTGACATTCCTCCTCTGGGCAGCCACCAGCCGGGCCTGTCTATGACTTGCTCCCCCATAGTGTTCCTGACACACCAGACCTCACCACTGTCCCCAGGTCCCCAAATCCTCATACTGCCCATGGTTCATATGTCACAGAAGGCAGCACTAAGACAAAGCTTGAAAATACACAAGAAGGTGGACGGGCCGGGCGTGGTGGCTCACGCCTGTAATCCTAGCTCTCTGGGAGGCCGAGGCTGGTGGATTGTTTGAGCTCAGGAGTTCGAGGCCAGCCTGAGCAAGAGCGAGGCCCTGTCTCTACTAAAAATAAAAAGAAACTAATTGGACAACTAAAAATATATAGAAAAAATTAGCCGGGCATGGTGGCACATGCCTGTAGTCCCAGCTACTCGGGAGGCCGAGGCAGTAGAATCGCTTGAGCTCAGGAGTTTGAGGTTGCTGTGAGCTAAGCTGACGCCACGGCACTCGCCCCGGGCAACACAGTGAGACTGTCTAAAAAAAAAAAAAAAAAGAAGGTAGACAGAAAGGACTTTCACATGGTGATGCCTCAAGCCGCAATGGTCAGGAATTTTATACCTGTTTGTACGACTTTGATCTTGGTGGGAAAAACAGAAAAAAAAATGTTTTGAGAAACTTAAATGTCACATGTTACTTTCTTGTATTCTTTCCCCAAGGGCCTAGTATGTGCCAGATGCTGCTATGCACAGGAGCAGATGTATAGACGAAGATGTCACCCTCATTGTCTATGAGTGTGG
>CAUYSK010046548.1:0-53746 GCA_963575035.1 Avahi laniger
AGGGCATGTATTCCCCGGGACAGCCAGAGAGGCAAGTCCTAGTACGACGTCTCTCCCACGGCTGAGGACATGGAGCCCTAGAGAGCCTCTCAAAGGCCCATGGGTGTTAAGTGGGGCAACCAGAATTGAACCAGAGCCCAGGCCCTTAGCCATCGTGTATCTAAAATGTAGTCACGAAATGGACGGGATACAGGCTGAAAATACTGAGCCAGGGCAGGTGCGTGCAGCCCGAGTGGCTGATGGTGGCCGCAGGTGGTGGAACCCCAGCCACTCGCCCGACCTTGTCCTCCTCTTCCAAGCAGAAGGCTCTGTGTGTCTACCCTTCTTAGTCTCCTGACTCCGTAAAAGCGTAGCCTCAAATAAGATCTATCAGATTTTGCCACATAACAAACAAGGAAACCTTTAATTCCCTTCTAAATCTCACTTCAGCAGAGTCGGGATGAGATGTTCACATCTAAAATAAATGTGTCACTGCCGTATAAACAATCCTAGAGTCTGGCCATAATCACCACCAAAACTGGATTATTTGGACCTTTCTACTAAGATGACACACCCTCAAGTTAGCAAACCATGCAAGAAAATCTTAAAACAAGAGAAGACACAATTTTGAATGCATTTATTGACTATTTTGTTCTCAACTAACTCACAGACACCATCTTTACATGATGAATAGGCTTCCCATCTTCAAGCATATAACAATGTTATTCTTTCTCAATGTTATTCCAACCCTAAGGCATGATTTTTCTCATATTGTGATCCTCCTGGGCAAATGAAGTTCTTAACAAATTAATAAGCCTAACGAGATTTCCAGGAAATTTCAAAAATTCATCCTGGCGTTAGCATTGACTGATTAGTAAGCCATTCACAAAGACTTACAGAATTGGTGTTTGTGGCAAGATTATCACTACGTGCTCCCTCCTGTCACATAACCTCCAAGGCACCTGTCCAGGTTGGAGCTATGACATTGGCCCGAGAGGCAGAGAACATCATAGGCAAAGCATGCTGGGTCTCTCTCCTTTGCTCTGGGAGAAGGGCAGGAGATCCCTGAGCTCCTGGTGCCCAGGTTTGACCCTTCCTGACAAACTACACACCTGTTAAGGTCACGCTGCCCTAGTAGAAGTACAACTGTGTTTACTACAAACCATTTTTCTAGAAAAATGTCCTTGATCAAGTGGAATTTATACTTTCAAAATAAGCAGACTTATGAAATACCTGATAAGGGGACTCTGTGGTCTTGTCTCTTTATTTCTTCACAACACATTCTTTTGCCATTTATGTGTCTGGAATTGATAAATTAAGATACAAAACAACACTCATACACTGATGAACTGACTTTATGCAATAAGAAAAATTTAATTTGTAAATAGAATGAGAGTAAAATATCAAACATTTTAGAAAATTAGATAGTCATGCCCTTGTTTTGTACTTTTCCCTTATGTGAGGTATAACACAGATTATGCTTAAACTTTTATCACCAGAGAAGACAGAAAAGGAATAGATTTGAAAGTAAAGTGCTACAAACTAGGATAAACTGCTGCACAAATATACACACATGGATTTGAGTAGCAAGGATGAATGAACATTATTATTATTAATATGTAACTGGCTAAGCTTTCATTGATTTTATGCTCCTTGATATTATTATTATCCAATTTTTACCTCAATGGCTAAAATGGTATAAAGAGATGTTTCAAATATCGAAGGCACCTTGACTCTGTATGGCTATTTCATCTTTAACAAACCAGTGTAAATCACTCTGCTGTCAGAATATTAGCATAGCAAACCCGAGTATGGTGTTTACTACCTGACTGCTCTAAGTGTTCTTCACAACCATAAGAGGTAAACAATAAAAGTGCTGTTAATTTGTGATTTTAAGAAAAGATGTTTTACAAAATAATCTTAACCACTAGCATGGCCTGCCTCCCACAAAGTTGGACAACCTGGTACAGAGACGCATGCAACCAAAGCAATCTGTTTCTAGGAATGAATGACAAATGCATAAAGCATAGTTTTTAGAAATAAAAATCTATTTTATTTTCTCTTCATGTTTACCAAGTGGACAAGCAGTTCACAAAGAACGGCGTCCCCTGCCCACCACACCCTGATGCTTCCCCATCATAAAATTCTTTTGTGTTCTTTTGAGTGTGTACAATTCTTCACGGTAACTTCAATTCCTTTCTGTAACATTCTTTTCTACTGTGCCTCACAAAGAACAGAACGAGACAGGCTGAGGAATGAAGTCTGGCAGCCCCTTGAGTCTTCCTTTATTTATTTTTCATTTCAGGTGGATCGTCCCAGGTATAAAGACTATGCACTTGACTGGCAAGATGAAACAACCAGTTACATAACCGGATCTGTGGGTCAGTTGTATTATCTTCTTTTCAAGGGCAAAGGAACAAATACTGAAAAGTTCACTGAGTGCCTGAGGCCCACATGGAGGGAGCCAGAGATTATCAAGTGAGCAGTAAGATTTCAGGAGTCCCTCGGGGTCACGGCTCTGAAAGCCAGACACAGAAAGAGAAAAAGGTGTGGCTGGGCACAGAGATAAAAGGCTTTGAGTTTCCTCTACCTAAACTATAATAGTGTTCTCCCATCCTGGCTTTCTCAAATTTGCCCTTCTCTTCAAAAAAGAAACTCGTCTCAGGTATCTGAAAAGGCTGAATGTGTATGTCCATTTCAGCAGGCAGCACTGGAAGTCGGGCAGAATTCACAGAGCTATCTGTCCATAAGTAACACTTTTCTAAAGACACTACTCTCCTTGATCCTGAAGCTGGGTCAACCACTGGGTCCAGATCTTGTTTCCAAAACTACATCATTTGATTAATGAATCAAATATCAACATCTGTGGGCATTCATTAAAAAGATTTCCAAATGAAAATAATAAAAATACTATACTTCAGGGACTTATTCTTCTACCTATGATGAATCACACTAACATTCCCATCAAGAGCAACTAAAGAAACTGGATTAACGACAAAACAAATCTGTTTTAATTCATTGTAGAGCAACCAAGCCGGGCGACCCTTGCTGGGTCAAGACCACAGAGAGAAAGGGAACACATTGAGGTGAGCCCTGCATTTGCTGTGGCCTCTGCATTTCAGGACGTTTCTTAATTCCTAGCATGAGGCATAGACACCAAGCACAAAACAGCAGCAGCCCAGAGCTCTGAGCAATTTCACTGGCTACGAATAAAGCTGGAATTCAGGGAAGCTAGTACGTGAAGGGCTAAGGTCCCAGGAAAAAAAGAGCCTACATGGAAGTGAGCTCATAAAAGTGTCTCATAGAAGTTGGGGGCCACTTCTTCATAGTCTCTTTCCTCTAGGACTTTGGCTCTTCAAGTCCTGGCTGCCTTAAACTCTAATATTTCCATTTGAGTTATTAGCCAAATATTAAGCTGTATTTACATAGGATGAGAAAGTGAGAAAACAAGCAGAAAGAAACCATACAGAGGCTTAAAAGCAAAGCAGAGTTTCTGACAGTCTTATAATGCTGGAGAGTTAAAAAATTAGAGTTGAGCATCCACTAAGGATGAGGTGCTCTGGTAAACATCTGGACTTTTAGCTGAAACTCCTGAAAGACTGAACTCTGGAGAAAGGGAAAACCAGAAACAGATGAGCCTTAACAAATCCTAAAACTCGGCATCAACTGGAACAAAAAGAAAAAGATGATCTGCCCATGTTTTTGTCTGCCTTCTGGAAGAACATTAACTCCAGTCTGGAAGGAGATAACAGTATCTAGAAATTTTTCTTAAATAATGTCCAGAATTTCATAAATAAAAAATTAGTGGGCATGCTAGGAAATAAAACCGAATGAAGAAAAATCAAGGGAACGAATAGATAATTGAAATAGATGCATAGATGATCCAGAGAGCACAGTTATCAGATATGGTCTTTGAATCCAGCCTTATATAAAAAGGACAATAAGTCAAAAGTTGAACTTGTTCCAGGGACGTGAGGTTAGTTTAACATGTGAAAATCATATGATCATCCCAAAATTCAGAAAAAAAGGTTTGATAAAATTCCACACCAATTCCTAATTTAGAAAACTCTGAGAAAACTAGGAATAGAGGATAATTTCTTCAATATAATAAAGAGTATCTACAAAAACATTTACAGCAATCATCATCCTTAATGGTGAAATATTAAATCTTTATCCATGAGATTAGAAATCTGACAGAAATCTGAATGGATTTCAACATTATACTGGACATCCTAGCCAGCACAATAAGAAAAAGAGAAACAAAAAATAGAATTGGAAAGGAAGAAATAAAACTGATATTTATAGATAATATTCATAGAAATATGAATAGATATGTTCATAAATATATCATAGAAATAGATATATTCACAGAAATTTCAAAAGATTGTACAGAAAACTATTAGAATTAACATGCAATTTTGTAAGTTTGCTGAATGCAAATATAAAAAAATCAACTGAATTTGTGTATGTGAGCAAAAACTAATTAGACATTAAAATTTTTAAAAACTAATAAAGCCTCAGAAACTTCAATATCTAAACTTAACCTAATAAAAATGTTCAAGACAAAGAACTATATATTACTGAGAGTTATTAATGAAGGCCTAAATAAATATCCCATTCTTGAACTGAAACACTCAATATTGATGAGAAGTAAATTCTTCCAAAATTGATCTCTAGATTTAATGCAATTCCAATCAGAAGCCCAGCAAGTTTGTTTTTGTTTTTTTTTTTGTGGAAACAGGCAATCTGATTTTAAAATTTACATGTGAATATAAAGGGCCATTAGTAGCCAAGAAAATCTCCAGAACAAATTTGAGAGAATTACACACCAGATATCAAGCCCTATTATAAAACTAAAGGAATTGAGACCCTACAGTATTGGTATAAGAAGAGAAAAATCAACCAATGGAACAAAATAGAAATCCCAGAAATAGACCTAAACATATATGGTCACCTAATTTATGATAAAGGTAGCTCTGAAGTACATAGGAAAAGGACAGTATTTTCAACAAATGGTCAACAAATGGTCCATTGGGGTTTTTCTATTCTTACACAGCTGGGCTATGAAATCTTCAGTGACTCACTTGTGGTCTCAGAAATCTACTACTGTAGTTTTAGCTCATTCTGCTGAGTTCAACATTTCTATACCCCACTTCTTGGGTGCCCCACCATGGCTCCCACATGTCCAACCCTGAACTCATCTTCATTACCCTTGGCTAACTTATTTCTGTTCCCTATCTCTGGACATGGTTCAGAGTGAGATATCAAACTAAAAATTCTGGAAAATGTGTTTTTATCCTTTAACAGTTATTTTCTCTCTGTAAAATAGAGAGAGCATATTCTATCTGTAAAATAGGTCAGAATTTGTGAATTCTGTCAAAAAATTAAAGCAAGAATTCAGTCTGGGATTATTCCTAGGGACTCCAGAAACAGGCTTCTGGGTTAGTCTTAAGGAGATCTTTCTAAGTTTTAGGGGAGAGAAGTGAAGAAGAAAAATATATATAAATGTATTTATTACCACCAAACTGTACATTTAAAAATGGTAAAGATAGTAAATTTGTATGTACATTTTACCTCAATAAAAAAGTATATTAAAAAAATGAAAACCAACTCTACAGCAGTACTGCCCTATGTCCCTGATTCTAAGATGTATTTCTTCCCATCCTAAGGATTCTAAATATGGGAGGAAACATATGAATAAAACCTTAAAAACAAATTTTAAAAAACCTTGCCTATTTTCAAATAGAGGAATAAGTTGTGTTATTGTTTATATGAAGAGGAAATGAATTTTATATTTGGTAATCAATTTTCATTTTAAATGTCCTCCAAAAGACTGTACCAAGATAGAACAAGGAGAAGAAAAGTTACCATACTAACAAAAGACAGGCCATTGTTGCCAAGCAACGCAATTGCCAAAACACAGAGTAGAACATGGAATTTCAAAACTAGCAGAGCCAAGTGTGGCCAATTCATGAACCAAACAGGACCACGATTCAGTTACTGACCATGTCTTTCAGTCAAAATTTCTGGTTGGCTTTCAAGAGACGCTCTTCAACTTCTAGGTATACAAAATTCAACCAGAAACAGTAAAAGTATGCCTTTAACCACGTAAGAAATGCAGATGAAAATGACATTCTTTAAAGGCCTCAAAATTTCACTGTTAATCTAAAGGTGCTATAGAAATAAAGATCATGAGTACATGTTGCAAAAAGCAACATGGTACCATCGTGCTACTATGAATGACTACGAAACATCAAAAGTTATGCAGCAGTCTATGTTCCAAGTGTGAAGACAGCTTCACGTGTATGTAATACGGAAGAAAAGAGTAAAAAAGTAAATCAACAAATGTATAATACTGTAAAAAAGTACGAATACTTCTATGTAAATTTATTCCCGTTTCCCCTCCCCTCCTCTAGAAAAGCTACTAGATCAAGGGTTGAAGAAGTTTTCTGTAGAAAGGCCTTGACTGTCACAGTACCAGAATCTGAATTCCAACAGACACAGATCTTTACCACCAACAGAACTGTCTCATTTGCCACCCAAATGGAAGCAGCATCCTTGGGATGTCTGCGTCACAGCTAAGGAAATCGAGATACGAGGACATGCCATCAGGACATTGCTTACCTCTTCCTGGCACTTCACCTTTATCTCGGGACTGTCTCCACGTCATCGGGGTGATTTTTGGGAAGCACAGCAGACACCATTTTAGGCATTATTTGGCCTTGGGAAAATTCACACGTGGCACACTTCATTCTGTCAAGGCTAACATGCCTGCCCTGTCTACCTGACAGGGGTCATGGCAACATCCTAATTCAAGAACGTAAGAGAAAGCCCGTTCCAAACTGTGAGTCCTACGTACATGCAAATTTTTACCAGCCTTGTCATAAGGACACTGATTTATGACACCAAATGTTAACACCAAACTCATCTTAAAACATGACCACCACACAATACCATAGAGTACATTTTTAAAAAATAAACAAAGTGCAAAGAACACCCCGTGCTACTCAGACTTCAAGGTGCAGACTATTGGGTGGCTGATGGCATTCCCGTCTACAGGTTACGTCACATCTTTTCATGACTTAGATCGCATCTAAGTTCTTACGCTCAAGTTTTGAGTAAAGTATCAAATGTTTCCTTGTTCTTACTAAAAGCACTCCTCTATTAAGTAGCCACCTTTTTATTATTTGTTAAAACTTACCTGGTGGAATGATTTCTAATGAGTCAAAGGAACATACTTATGCGGAGTTTGCAGCAAAGGCCGATCTTCCAAGAATCTTCCCTGACCCTTCCCTAGGTCAGGCTTCCTAACCGCCTTTTATAGCAGAAGACCCAACACACTTCTTCCCCCTCAGCTGAGTGCATGAGTCAGCATTTAAAAACCTGACTCTCTTCTTTTTCTTTTTCAAGGAGGCCAACTATTTTGCAACACAAACACGTGTTAAATTAAGATAATCCAGCAAATACTACAAGTTTCACTTAAACACAGATTCGACAAATATGTTTCTTCACAAGCCTGGAGAATTGTTTTCAGCCAAGACACCCCAAGATGGTACAGACGGGAAGATGAAACCTTCCCCCGGAAGGAGTCCTGCAGCTAAACCTGGAGGCCTCTAGAAGAACATTCGGAGGCCACAGGAGGCCTGAGCTCTGGGCCCACAGATAAGAAAAGAAATTCTCCTCCTGGCCAACCTGGAACCCTTCAAAAGTATGAAACTCTCCCAATTCTCCCAGATTTCCCCTCGCCTATGCACAAAAACTAAACACATGCAGTCGCCGAAAGCTTCCATCCTAGAAGGCAAAGAAACTACAACTCCTTGCTTTGATAGAGAGTCATCAAAGGTTGAAACCAGTCGGGATTTTGTTTTCCAGACTCGCTGCTGGCCTCGAGGAAGTATGACACCACCATCCTGAGCACAAGGCAGCTGTTCTTTTTTGGCTGGAGTTCAGTATAAACCTTATAAATGGTCTGCTAGCTTTCTCTCTTTAAAAAAAAAATAATAATTTTTAAAAATTCCATAGTCACTCAACTCCAAGCCTGGTGTTTTTACTATAAAGTTTTTCCTGCTGGACAGAGAAAACCATGTATTTCCAATGAATTTTTGAGGCAAAAAGGTACCAGTAGGTTATTTCCACTAGAGAAATATAATGGAATAAACAATCAGGCAGATTGAGAACCAACGGCTAAAGCAGTTCCAAAGAGTCACTGAGTACCAATTCTCTCTGAAGTATCAAATATGAAAATCTAGGCCAGGTGTGGTGGCTCATGCCTGTAATCCTAGTACTCTGGGAGGCCGAGACGGGTGGATCGTTTGAGCTCAGGAGTTTGAGACCAGCCTGAGCAAGAGCGAGATCCCATCTCTACTATAAATGGAAAGAAATTAGCCAAACAACTAAAAATACAAAAAATTAGCTGGGCATGGTGGCACGTGCCTGTAGTCCCAGCTACCTGGGAGGCTGAGGCAGGAGGATCGCTTGAGCCCAGGAGTTTGAGGTTGCTGTGAGCCAGGCTGACGCCACGGCACTCTAGCGCAGGCAGCAGAGTGAGACTCTATCTCGGAAAAAAAAAAAAAAAAACAAATATGAAAATCTAGCGATGAACAATTTACTTTTCAAAGGAGACCCTCGATTGTAAACGGTAAAGCCACTGAATACAGTTTCATTTAGGAGTGAATTTCAGACATCAGAAAACTTCTCTTTCATTCCAAAACTTTGGTCTATTATAAAGGTACCACAATGGCTATATTTTACTCATTATTTAAGTGTCCCAGCTAAGCACTTGCCTACAACCATAGGTGCATATGTTCACACCACGACACATCCCAGAGCCTGGCATCTGTCATTCCTTTTTCTCTATTTCCTCCATTACAGACTTAAATATGCACGAGGACTGGATGCTAGCAGTGCTTTCAAAACTAGAATAAACCTTTCATAGGGCAAATCCATGTTACCTTCAATTTCAGTGTGTGTATTTGTGACAGACCCACACAGATCAATAAGTTCAGGAGAAACCAAAGTCACTCCTAAACCGTGGGAAATTCTTGGGAAGTCAATAGACTTCCAAGACCAAAAGTGAGAATCTGGACTTGGTTTATAAAACCAAAGCTGGCAAATCCCTTATAGAGTCTGGATGTGTGGGGTCTCTCCCACTATGCATTCTCTTCCTTTAATTTGGAGCTACCGTATAACTGCCAGACTGTCACGTCACCTGCCAAATTCCTACCCTGTACACACTCAGGACTATGCAGCAACGCTAACCTACTATGCACTTGAGAATCATGTGCATGATTCTAATCGAACTACTCAACTGACCCCTGGATACTAAGCAAAATTCAAGGTCACTGGCTTCTTTACCTCCACAGAAGTTTTTCTTTACTGCCAGGCAGCACCCTGAACACGCTTCATTGCAGCTCTTGTGTAAAATGTTCTGGATTCGCTTTAGGAAATTAGAATACTATAGACATATGGAAAAAAGTCTATTGTTCCTTTGTATCCAGATGATAAAAAATACATCACACACACAGATACACATGTGCACGTGTATATTATACAAACATATAACCTTGAATTCACCTGAATTAGTATCACTTATAAACACCATTACATGCTTTTAATGTGTGAAATCATTTAGCCAGCCCCATTCATCATTCAAAGTGGGGACTAAACAATAGTGGAGACATTTAATCCCCAATAAATTGTACAGTTGTCTGATCACAAAGGACACTTCATAAATACTGTTCACTAGCTTATGTAGGAAAAGATAACTATTTGGAAAATCAACTTAATGGTAAAAAAATCTCACCAGTTAGACCCTACCATCTAGAACACTGCGCTCCTTGTGTTCATTGTGTGCTGCCCCTGAACTCCGAATCACCTTGCACAGACACACTTGGGGTTACGTGACGACAGAGGGCGAGAAACGGGGACCAGCCCCACCTCTGGGGCTTTCTGAACCTTCATACCTGTGCTGATGCTCCTGTAAGACTTGATAAATGCTGATAAGAAAAGTTTGGTTTTTAAAACTCCCCACAACACAGTCCTTGTAGATGCGGAATTCTGCAGCCGTCACCGCCTCACCCTCAGGAATCTGGGATAAGTTGAACTTGAACTCTTTGTGGTGCCGCTGGCGAGGGGAGAACTCCTTGTCGTACTCCACTACAAGATTAAACGAGAGAGAGTGACAGCTATTGTTACTCGACTAAGTGCCACAGGCTCACCTCATCACCGTGTCCCCGTCCTGCTTCGTAGGCGGATCACCAGTTACCAAGGGCTCGTGGTCGGATCAGGGTGGCGGACAGGACACTGGCTAGGCCGTCAGGCTGAGGTGAAAATCCGTCACGTTACCCAAGGATTAAATAAAATTCTTAGATTTTATTCAAATACTTCAGTTTGAATTCTTAGTTGAACTAATTCGAATGCGAGCAAGTTATCTAAACTCTTGGCTTCGGGTTTTCTCAGCTGCAAAAACGGGAAGCATGAGACTTCTCAGGAAAAGGTGTGAGAGTTCGTGAAACAACAAACAAGCACCCCCGGCCTGTCCCCGTCCGGCCCCCTTTCCTCCCAACCGCGTTCTCCCCTCCTCAGGTTGGTTCACGTGTCACCACTGCTGGTTGCCATAACCAAGGGTAGCTCTGGGTGAACGCTGGAGGGGGTGACGTGAAGGTTG
This sequence comes from Avahi laniger, assembly GCA_963575035.1. Taxonomy (NCBI): domain Eukaryota; kingdom Metazoa; phylum Chordata; class Mammalia; order Primates; family Indriidae; genus Avahi; species Avahi laniger. Next base: position 10,646 of record CAUYSK010046548.1, read on the forward strand.
GGGAGGGGGGTGGGCAGCAAATTTTGCCTGGGCCTGAAATTTGAAAGGTCCTCAAATTCTGTCTGCTGTTCAGCGGAAATTTTTGTTGAGGGGCATAGGGTAAGGCTTCGTAGAAAATGGCGCTCTAGCTAAGGGCACTGCCTTCCCCCTGCTGGTGCAACCTGGGGCTGAATGACTCCGAGGAACGCGCCCCTCTGCCCTGGGAAGCTGCCGGAGCCCCCGTTCAATCTGCTTGTAGATCCCACTGAGGACAACGAGGACGTGGAAGGAAGTCGCCAACAGCGCCACTTGCTGTTTTCTGAGGGTTTACACTGAAAAAACATTTTGGAAAAGGATTGTTCTTTTTTAACCCCGAAAATTAAAAAAAAAAAAAAAAAAAAGGAGAGAGGGATAACATGAGTCTAAAAGATTTGTTGCATAATTACATGCAAATTAATTATAGCATTTTAACATGGAATCAACCTATCTGTCCACCCGTGGGTAAATGGATAAAGAAAATATGGGACACACATGCAACAGATGGTGTTCAGACTTAAAAAAGGAGATTCTGCCATTTGCAACAACACGGATGAACCTGGAGGACATTATGTTAAGCGAAATAAGCCAGGCACAGAAAGACCAATACCGCATGATCTAACTTATTTGTGGAATCTAAAAAAGTCAAACTCCTAGAAGCAGAAAACAGCACAGGGGTTACCAGGGGCTGGGGGTGGTACTGGGGAAATGTTAGTCAGTCAAAGGGTCCGAAGGTTCAGTTAGGCAAAACGAATGAATTCTGGAGGCCTCCTATACAGCATAATACCATATTATACACTCGAAATTGCTAGGAGAGTACACCTTAAATGTCCTCACCACAAAAAAATACAGTGTCTATGTGAGGTGATGGATACATTAATTAGCTTGATAGTGAGAGTCACTTCATAATGTATATCAAAGTACATTGTACCCCTTAAATATCTACAATTTTAATTTGTCAATTATATCTCAATAAGGCTACAAAAATAAATTTTTGACAATCTTTTTCCTGCATGAAGATAAATTATGGGAAATTGCAATTACCGATCACCATTTTTCAGAGTCAGCTCTCAGACGTCTACCTAAAGTCCTGTATGAGAAGAATGATATCAAACCTCAGATGCTTAATGCATAATCATCATAAAAGAAAAAAGAGTACTCTGTTTCCCATTGTAAATCCTTGCTCTTTTCCCGAGAGTTAGGAGATACTTCTGTCCTGACATTCCTGTTAGCTTTTTCTTGATGGCAACCACAGCGAAATCTCACAAGCAAACTAATCCTGTGGCAGAGTTTTCCCAGTTCCTGTGGGCAGGAAAAAGCATCAAATTCTCTGCCACCCCCAACTTCCCACTATCTCCTACATGTATTGTTTTTCATAATCACCAAAGAAAAGCTTTGGAGATTAGCTTTTTGAAGAAAAAAGAAAAAAAAAGCTAATAACCTTCTAGAAGAACCTAAGTCCTCATTGGCATTTGGAAAAGCCAAGGAAAGTTAAGCCATCTATAGGTACCAGGTTTTAAATACAGAATTTCCATGTAATTATGCAATGAATCTTTTGGATTCATTTTTTTTTTTATTTTAGGGGTTAAAAAAGAACAAGCTTGAAGAGTTTGAATGTAAGTAAAAAGAGGTCCAACCAGAAAGTAAACCACAGTTCAGTCCCAAAAAGAAAGCAGGTTTTCTAATTAGTGGCTAAGCACGAAAAGCAGTATTGTTGGGGAGTTCATCCAAGGACACACACACACATGATGGTGTATCACTTTCCTCTAAAACTGATCTGCCTTTTAAGTTTGATATGTTATCGCTGCTGGTTAAAAAGTGAATCAAATCTGATTTTCCAAAGAGACTTTCTAAAAAATAGTCACACAGCTTTTCTCTATAGGGCCTTTTGGATGCTTAGTTGTAACATTGCTAAATGAAAGTATAAAATTTTTAAGATTCTCTTGAGAGCATGTGTAAGAATTCTTCAAAGAAGCTTTGTAATAAATTCTTAGTATAAACAATGATTAGAAAAAATAGGGATGTGAAGTAAGATGTTAAGACAGTAACTTTAAGATATTTCAGTTATAAGGAGAAGAGAAAGGGACAGAAATTTCAATAGAGTAGAAATGTGATGGTCAGTCTTTGGAGAGATGCACACCCTTCCCCCCATGTCCCCAATAAACCACACCGCCCTGTATTTATGCCCTTGGGTGGTCCATTCCCCTGGTGTTGGTCTGGGCTGGCTCTGTGATCTGTTTTGGAAAAACAGAATTTAGCAACGGTGGTGCTGAGAGACTTCCAAGGCTAGGTCAAAAGTTTTGAACCTTCTTGTACCTAAGTTTCTTGGGACACTTGTCTGGGAAAAGACAGCTGCCAGGTAAGAAGTCTGACTACCCTGAAACCTCCATGTTGTGAGGAAGCCCAAGCTAACCATGCAGAAAAGTTACATGGAGGGGTTGGGGGAGAGAAGAGAGAGCAAATGTGCACACAAACCAGAGACAAAGACAAACAACCATACAACCAGTCTCCAACCACTTCAGCTGAGGCACCTGACGTGTTATGAAGATGCCACCTTGGATGTCCCAGTGGAGCCTTTGGATGACTCCAGCCCCAAGCACCATCTGACTGTAACTGCATGAGAGACTTCAAGTAAGAACCACCTGGACCTGGTCATTTTACAAAAGTGTGAGAGGTGATAATGCACTGTTGATTGTTTAAAACCACTATGTTTTCAGTGATATGTTATGCAGTAAGAGGCAACAAACACAAGAAGGCAAGAGAGGACAGGAGAGGATTAGAGAGGGAGAAGAACAGAGAAGGGAGGTCTGACCATGCTAGGACAGAGAAATATTGCAGGCAATTCTTAAGGATGGGGATTGGGCAAGGCTGGGAGGCAATATATATATGCCTAAGGAAGAATCTTGGCAAATGCTCACGGATTTGGAGATGTGAAAAGATAAAGAATCTAAAAATGAGAAAATAAAAACACAGTTCAAAGCATTCATTTTATTACAAATACAGACAGTTCAAGAAATCTGAATGGAAGGAAAAGGGAGAGGGCTGAGTCCTGAATTTAGCTCTCAGTATTTTGTACACCCTAGTATTTGGCTTATTGATGGTGGTGCTACACATGGTACACAATTAAGTCCTCGCTAAGAGTGTTGAGGACATATCAAACTGCCACACTGCTTTTGAATTCCAGCTCCCCTCTTTCTTACCTATGTGACACTGAGAAAGATATGAGTCAAAGTTTCAGTATCAGTTAAATGGGAATAACAAAATTTCTGAAGATTAGGTGACACGATCTACATAAAATAGCCAATGGCATGGCATAAGTGTTCAATAAATGTTGGTTATGATCATCATTGGCTGTTATTTGAGAATCTAGCTCCTATGAGCTTAGACTATGTCTTTGCTGAGTAATTCAAATTTACTAGTGTATCTACAGACAGGGGTGATGAATTTTTCCTCTAAATTAGCTTTTTCAATTACAGCGATGCATTCTGTGTGAAGGGCAGTTAGTGAAATCTTACAGAGTATCAGCCTTGGTGGGTGGCTATTGAATACGGTGCAGTGTTCTTTGAGGCAATAATTCCCAGAACTTTTTTTTTCAAGGACCAGTTAAAGCATTTTTTCTAAAAGATAATAACCTTATACAAGGTCACCTACTTTTTCTGTTTGCCGTTTTTCAATAAAACAAACTGCATTCTTTACACCTGCATTACTGAAAGTCTTTTAAACATCACATAATATAGGGAGGGCATAATTTAAAAATACCATCTCTTAAATTGGATGAAATTAACTTTATAAAACTTACTTTATTCTCTCTTTTTGCCTTAGATTATATCAGTTGAAATTTTAGACCAGTCCTAGGTCTTTGGCCAACATGTAGGAACAAAAGCCCTAAGGAATGAAAGTCAATGATTTAAGATTTAAAATCTGAATTATGTAATATTATACATACAAAAGGATACATGCAATTTATGGATGTCATGAAGCATAATAATAAAGCACCAAAGAAACCGGCACCCAACTTGCAACATGACCAATACCGTTGTACCCCTTCCCGATTCCTTCCTCTTGCCTCTGACCAAAAGGTAGCTCGTGTCATGAAGAATGTGTTTATCATTCCCCTGCCCTTAAAACCAAGAGTTCCACTACATATGGATCCACTACATGTGGATTTCTAAATTACATCCCTAATTCAGAGAAATAGACTTCTAACATACTCCTTTGTCTTTCATTCTTTTTTTAAAAATGGAAGTGAAATTCATAGGACATAAAATTAACCATTTTAAAGTGGACAGTTCAGTGGCATTTAGGACATTCATAATGCTGGGCTACAATTACCTCTTCCTGGTTTCAAAACATGTTCATCACCCCCAAAAAAGCCCATTAAGCAATAGCCCCCCATTTCCCCTTTTTGCCAGGGCCCGGCAACCATCGGTTTGCGTTTTGTCTTTATGGATTTACCTATTCTGAATATTTCATGTGATTGGAATCATACAATATGTGATCCTTTGTGACTGGCTTCTTTCTTTTAGCGTGTTTTCAAGGATCACCCATGTCTAGCATGTGTCGGCACTTCCCTTTTCACAGTCGAATAATACTCCATTGTATATACGTGCCCCGTTTTGTTCATCCATTCATCCACTGATGGACACTCGGACTCTTTCCACCTTTTGGCTATTGTGAGTAGTGCTTCTATGAACACACATGTGCGTGTATTCAAGTGCTTGCTTCCAATTCTCTGGGGTATACACCTCTTTCATTCTCATTGGCTCCTGATTCTCCGAAGGTCATGCTGGAAGGGCTGATGATTATCCTGAGCTTATTCATAGCCCGTCCAAACACAAGGGGACTAGCTGAGCACCCTCCCGGGGCCCACTGTGCAGGATACCTGAGCAGACAGGCTAGGGGATCAATGAGCACTGACCGCACGTGCCTAGTACGGTGCCTGGCACGCAGTTTGCTCGCGATGGATATCTGCCAAGTCTGAACACAAATAAGGTTAACCCCGGGAAGTCACAGAAGAAACTAAGAGACGGGGAGACAGACAGATGTGGGAGACTGATAGAAGAAAAGGACACCTGAGAGGTCCGCATGGTGGGAAGGTGACAGGGAGGATGGGGATCGGGCATGGCGGAGAGAGGGTGTCCGGCCAGAATTCTTGAGAAAGCTGACAAGTGAGGAGCCCTGATCAAGCCACTCCTGTCTCCTTTTGGGAAAATCAGGAGACTAGTATGAAGAAAGAACACGGCACCATCAGGCTGAAGATGTGAGATCAAAGGGCAGCAGCATCTCTTTTGAGCTGTGTGGAGTGACTTAACTGTTCGCGGTCTCTCATAGAGTCTACAGAGTGGCCATGAAATCTGAAAACAAAGGTAATATGATTTCATCATGTATTAAAATGTAATATCAATAACTCACTTATTATGGATTTGTCTGTGTTTACCAATTTGGTGACCACCCTCTATACGTGGGGAAGGGACATCTATCCATGGGGTAGAGGGAGGCAAAAGAGACCCTGTACCAAATGCTCCGCAGACACGCAACAGGGCTGCAAGTCACCAGATGAGGCACTCTTTTCATTAAGAGCCTTACTAAGCCTGGGCAATATAGCGAGACCCCATCTGTACAAAAAAATAAAAATAGGCCGGGTATGGTGGCTCGCGCCTGTAATCCTAGCACTTTGGGAGCCAAAGTGGGAAGATTGCTGAGGACAGGAGTTTGAGACCAGTCTGAACAAAAGCCAGATCCCATCTCTACATAAAATAGAAAAATTAGCTGGGCGTAGTGGCACGCACCTCTAATCCCAACTACTTGGGAGGCTAAGGCAAGAGGATCGTTTGAGCCCAGGAGTTTGAGGTTCTAGTGAGCTATGACAATGCCACTGCACCCTAGCCCAGGCGACAGAGCGAGACTTTGTTTCAAAAAAATAAAGTAAAATAAAAATAAAAATAAAAAAATTAGCCGGGTATGTTGGCACGTGCCTGTCCCAGCTATTGGGGAGGCTGAGGCAGGAAGATCGTTTGAGCCCAGGAGTTCAAGGTTGCAGTGAGCAGACCCTACCGTCAAGCTTTTTCTTCATACACACTGTCACCTGGACAATAAATTCTATTGATTCATCAAAACTTCCAGAGGGAGGGAAGGAAGAGAAGACGAAAGGGAAAGAGAGAGAGAGCGCTCATGCATGAAAAATCCACAAGATGGAAAATCGGTCCTTGAATAACAGAATTGAACTACGTTGGGCAACGGTTTCTCTCATTGGGTGGCAGCTTAAACAAACACTAAATCCTGCCTTTCTCCATGGTGGACTTTTGACCATGACGATGGAGCTAATTTGGCTTAAGGAAATGTTCAAGTTTTGAAAATTAAAAGTAACTGACAAGCCAATTTTTTGCTTCAGTTCCCAGGGTTACCGGGGGTGCATATTCCTATCAAATTACACCACATCAGATGACCTGTTATTCTTCGTGGCACAGCACTGAGTGTGCCAAACCCGGGCTGTGGGGAGAGTCCTTTCTCAGGATCCTGTCCAACCCCTGATCCAGGCTGGCCCGAGCCCTGGGCAGCCACTGCCAGCCAAGGACATGCACACAGCCGTCCCCGCTCGCCTCAGCAGCACTGTTCCTGCTGAGGGCCAGACCTCCCGTCTGGCGTAGGCCCCACAAGGGCCAGGCACCTTGTCTTGTCTCCTCGTGGCGCTCAAGTGCCCCAAACAGTGCCTGCACGTAGCAGGGGGTCAGTCCGTATCTGCTGAATGAGCCCGTGAGCCACCTGCAGCCACAGGGGCTGCGCTTCTCAAGCACCGGCCAGCCTGGCCTGGAAGCAGCGGGGCCAGATGCTTGAACCTTTCTTTGGTTTAGAACCAAGACCTCAGTTCTAAACCACAGTGAGATCACAGATGCCAAGCTGTGTGCGGGACATGTGTCTAGCCTGGGGGTTCCAAACAAGAGAATGGAAAAACACCACCGCAGGGTGCGCGGACGTCTCCGTAGCACAGCCGTGCGCCCTGAACACACAAACAGAAGAGGGCAATTCCTTTCCTTTAATAGACAAAACTTGGATCCCCACAACCTTGCAAAAACACAACAAAATGCTTCTCCCAGGACTGTTATTGGAGAATAGTTTTCCTTTTCTGGGGCAACAAAGCCTCCCCGTCCCTTTTGAGCAACAGCTGTGCTGGTGGTCAGCCCTATTCAATTCTAAGCATTTATCTGAATAGGCAATGCTTCCTAAACGACAACAAACAAAAAACTCACCAGGATTGAGCATTTGAATGTATGATTTGAAAAAAAAAAACCACCTTCAAGAGGCTTATGAAGAGTGGGAAAAATAGTGTCTTAGCACTCCTATCTTCTTGTTCTTAAAAAAAAAAAAGAAATCATATAACTTCTGAATTAAGCAAATAAACCTAACCTGAACAATGTCATAGGCAGTTTTATTTATAAGAGCCCAACTCACTCCAATCTATCAAGGTGGCTTTGAGGTGCTTTTACTCATAGACGACAATGGTGCTGGACAGCATGAAGTCAGAGAGACAGAAATAAGCTGGAAACATTCGAGTGTGACAGATTTGTGGTATGTACTTATTTGTATTTTTCATTTGGTTTCGATTTACTAATTAACAAGTGGGGCAAGAAAAACATATTTGGGTTGAGTTGGAGGCTTACGCTCTCACAGTTCCTCATCTCCACTTCCTGGGGCCTTCGGTGAAATAATAATCTTGGCATCGTTGCTCTGCGGTAATTTCCATGTCTAACATGGCCTTGTCATTTCACTGCAGGGTTGAGTTTAGGAAAAACCAGGCTGGAGAAGAAAATTCTTATCCAAGCACATATCTGGGGGCAGGGAAGGGAGAGGCAAAAGGAACAACGAAGTGACCAGCCAGAGGTTTCTCAGTTACCCTCGCTCCCTGCTCTAACGCGAACACTGTGCTTTGCTATCGGTGTAGCACCGGAGAGCACATTCTTTGCTCCTGGTGATTTCCTTCGTTTTCCTGAGAACACAACAAGAGAGTATCTCAGTGCAAAGTTACTTATTTGCCTCCGGATTAAGTCCAAGCTAAACTGCTCACTTAACATTCTGTTTTCCCCCAAGCACAGCAGGTCCGCGCAGTGGGGGGGTCTACGTGGTGGTTCTTTAGGGATCTCAAATCACAGATGGATGAGCTTAGCAAACAAGCCTTTCCGCAGGTTTGGGGGGAATGTGGAGAAAGCTTGTAGAGATGGGCAGGAAGCCCTCAAGGTCAGCTGCCCTACGATTTAGTTGGACCAATATCCCGGCCTCGCTGGGGGACTGAAATTATAAAATGTCATGGTTCATAGGGCGAAAGGAAGACAGGAGAGAGGAGGGTAGTGGAGAGGGTCCGTCTGCAGATGCCAAAGGGCACCCTCCCCGCTGCAAAAGTCAGGAAGTGCAGTATTAAGAAAGGATCCGATCGCGCAGCCACAGGTGGCAAGTGCACAGGACGGTGCTCCCAACACAGGTGTGAGTGGCCACACGCATTGGGGACAATGATGGGCTGCATCTGGACTCACCCACAGCAGGTGCTTTGCGCCCTGCCTTTTTCTCACCCTGTCTGGTATTGGCAACAAGCAGTCAAAAAGAGAGCACGAATGAGAATAAGTCAAGGGTGATTATTCGAACCACTTTTGACCATTACGGCCTTATCGGCAAAATCTTCCACCAAAGCAGTTAGCAATCAGTGCAATTAATGATCTGAATTTTACCTTTTCTCTCTTTTCTTAACCTTCAAATGTTCAACAGTTGGAAGGAAGGAGCCCAGCACCACATAAACCATGACTGACGTAACTAACCCCCAGGTCACTCAAATCCCCCCGCTGCAAGTGTGTGATCGCACTGCCCCCCGACCTCTGCTGCACCCCAACGAGGAGAGGCCACCTGGGAGCGAAATACATCAGAGGCGTAGGCCACACGGGATAGTAAGAACAGGAGAAAGTGAATGTGAAACCTGCAACAGAAAGGATTTGGCTTGATTAGAAGTGACCTGTTGAGTAAAAGAAAAGGAAGCTGATCCCTCAGCCCTTTGGAACCAAGGAGGAAGTCCACCATCCAGACTTGGAAACGGAGATAATGACGCGTAACACAGCGCTGCCGCCGCCAGCCAACCCCAGGCATCGCTGTGCATTCTGGGAGGACCGTGGACGCAACTCACAGGTCGCTCACCCCTGGGGCTCCTCCCCAGTCCTGCCTGTGTGGGACAAGGTAGGGCCGAAAGTGGGAAAAGGAAACATGGACCCCCGTTCTGTAACGGAACAGTCACGTAAGAGAGTCTGGAATGACTTTACTCTTTTGTGTCCCTGCTTCAAACAAAACGCAGATAGGGAAGAAAATAAGATGACACAGGCGTGCTCTCTCAGACAGGCTGCCACTGCATCCTAGTGGAGTCTCTGATACCCGCATGGTTGGAAGAAGCAGTGTGCATTTCAGCGACAACTTGGGAAAGCACTTTGTCTCCTAAAACCACTAAGGTTATAAGGTGCCTGAGGTGGCCAGATTTTATTGTCATAACAATGTCAATAAAGGTAAGCCAAAGATTGAAGTCTGCACTTTTCACTGGTGCAGGGAGTGAATCCCGACGGTGAACGCCTCGATTCAGCCAGAAGGTTCTCCTGCATGTTCCATTGAGGAGCCAGCGGTGTGAAGTGCCTTTGTTAAATGCCTTTTTCACCCCTTCCCCTCTGAGCTTCCTCATTGGGAAGATACTGGAAATACTGACACTCATCCCACCTGAAAGTGAGGTGTGACTCTAATCACCAAAATAGGAAAGAGGATTAAAATTTAAATATACAAGCTCCAGAAAATGCCAGTGCTCAATATTCAGCCAGAAATCACTAAATTCAACAAATACTCACTGAACACCTATTATCTGAAGGTATGCTAATAAGCTTTTGGGATTATCAGATTACCTCTATGTAGTTCACATTTGCAAATGAAATAATTTTAAGGGTCCTTAATGGGCTTTTGAAAACACTACAAATACAAGGTGCCCCAAAAGTCTCCATACAAAGGAAAAATTTTATAATGAATATTTTGTAAATAAAGGTACATTTAGCTACAATTTCCCATTTTCCTATGTATGGTGACTTTTGGGACACCCTGTAGACTGAATGGTACCTCGATATTTAATTGGATATTCACTTAGGACTTCCCCTCCTTCCCCCACAATGTCTCTGAGATGAACTAAAAGATCACCAACAATAACTTACCAACTTCTTTCCTCTTTACCAGTCAGAAAGGATCAATAAATGTCTGTGGTCCAAATCAGGTTTGATAGAGGGAAACAGAAAGTCACTTCTTAGAAGACTCACAGTGGGCTCCGGGAGCAGGTGCTAAGCCAGGCAAAGACCCTGCTACTCACTAGCCCTTGCTCGGAGGGTTCTGGAAAGATCCCTGGGAGATCTGGGCCAATCAGGGAGGCTGGACCTGCCTGTAGCTAACGCCGTTATCACACCATTCTTGAATCCCTCTTCTGAGCTTTGCGTCTTCCTCGTCTCCTCGTTCCCGCACACCCACCTGCACGACGCCGGCAGATCCTGCCTGCTCTGTCTTCGAAATCTCCCAGAATCCAATCTGCTGTCTCCATAGCTACCAAACCGTCACCGTGTGTCACCTGAACCACTGCAACAGCCACCCCATGTGCTTTTCTCATTCTACTTTGCCCCTGCAGCCTGTTTGCTACACCTGAGGTCCCCAACCCCAGGCTGAGGACTGGTATCGGTCTGTGGCCTGTCACGGACCGGGCCACGGGGCCACAGAACTCCACCGCCCCTGCACCCCCGTCCATGGAACTGGGGGGCCGCGCAGCAGGGGGTGAGCGGCAGTTGAGCGAGGGGATTTACAGCCACTCCCCCTCGCTCACATCACGGCCTGAGCTCCGCCCTGTGCCCCCCAGGTCCATGGAAAAATTATCTTCCGTGAAACTAGTCCCTGGTGCCAAAAAGATTGGGGACCGCTCCTCTACACGGTGGTCAGAATGGTCCTTTTAAAATACAAATCAGGTGATAACATTCACAGGAGGTAAACCTCAAATGCCCCCCCTCTCTCAGAGCAAAAACTTCCTCAGAATATTATTCAAAATCCTTTAGGTGCTGCACAAAGCCTAACCAAATTTAGGCCCTGGCATGCTCTCTCCCCTCACTTCATACCATTGAAGCAGCTTCTCAGCCAGGCAATTCTATGAAGGCCCCAGCCAGGCTCCTGCCACAGGACCTTTGCACTTGCTGTTTCCTCAGGGGAGATGCTCCGATGGCTATGCAGTTTACTCTCTCACTCACCACATCTCTCAGCTCATATGTTACCTCCTAGGAGCCCTGCCAGACCACCTAACACAGCCCCTTCAAATGCCTGCTGTTTTGATCTCCACAGCACTTGTTACCACCTGGCATTATACTGAATTTATTAATTTGTTGTCCATCTCTTCCACTAGAATGCATGTGTTCACACGTGCAAGAAGCATGTGTGGTGTATTTTTATATCCCATGTGCCTAGGATCGTGCATGGCACATGACTGATGGCCAGTAATTCTTTTGAATGAATAACATCCTCGATTTTATTTTCTTCATTGACTAAAGGGAGGTAATACCAACTCATCTGCCACACAGAGCTGTTCCAATGCTTAAATGAGATAATATACGTGAAGCATTTGGGAAAATATAAAGTATTCTATAAACGCAGGTTGTGATTAATTTCTTTTTGCCCTCCTGCCTTGGAAATAAAGCAGAGTCGACAATTCAATCAGCCTCATCTTCTGCAGGTGAGTGGCCCCAGGAAAACATCGAACGGGATGTATTGTGGTAGTAACTGCAATCCCTCGACTTAGAACATTTTCCATGGAAAAAGAAAATCAGAGACCTGGGAGAATACAAGACAGAAGAACTCAGGGCTCTGAATGTTACAGAGACGGGTGAGCAGGCCTGCTGTAATATGCAGTTCCACGTTCAGAAGCCGTAAAACAGATCAGTGCCAGAATAAAGGAGGCGCATTCGCTGGAGCAAACACACTCTGTATCGATCCTACGATAGCACGGAGGTCCGTCTGCAGTTTCCACAACTGAATGGCCTGGAGGAACTAGTTGCTATGGCTTAAGACTCCAGCAAATCAAAAACAATCTGAATGCTGGCACGGGTCACTTCTGTAACTGGGGCTTTGGAGAGTCACACCACGCTTTGGGTCATTTGTACTGTTTTGCCTCATTTTCTACCCCTGTTCCCAGAGGAGTGGGGACAATCAGATTTAGAATCTAAAGCATGGTGTGGAAAAGGAGAGCGTGGGGGTTTCGATGGCACAGTGAGAAGAGGGTGGGGACCTTAGGACCCGGGTGGGCCTGAGGGAAGGAGGAGGGTCTTTCGCACACACTTCCAGGATGGAAGTCAAACCCGTTGAAATAGGGCCCCCTTCAGGCTGTGATCTGGTGCAAGGTGTTTGGGAACTGGGCTCCAGGTGTCAGGAGGGAACAAGGACAAGGAGAACCTCAGGGACCTGATCCAGGGCACAAGGTGAACCGCACAAAGACCATAGAGAAAAGAACGCGCCTCCCGTTTCAAATGCCAGGGCCACTTAAAAAGTCCTTCCCATAGCCCAGGACAACGTGCAGCTAGTCTTTGGTTGCCCAGGGTGCAGGGAGTATCGATAATTGAAATCCATAACCTGAAGTCCTATTTTAGGTTAAATCTCATTCCCAGCAACTTTCCGCCTTACATTCCAAATAGCCTAAGTCCTTTCGTTTATACCTTTTCAATGTGCCCAGTATCCAATAGTCTTAGAAAGTGGGTAATGACTCACCTAAATGAGAAGATGCTGAATCCTGACCGTATGTTCATGGACTGTCTTGCAGAGTGACGTACATGCATTGTCTTGCTTCGTCTTCATAATAACCACATGTGGTGGTCACCATTACTACACCCCTTGCGTGTTTGGGGAAACTGAGTCTCAAAGAGGGAAGTAACTTGTTCAAGGTCACGTGCTTGATACCAGAAATGCAGCATGACCCAAAACCCACATAGTGATAGTCACACTACAGCGCCCACAGGTAGCCACAGGAGTAATTCCGGGAGCAGAGATGCCAGAGGAGTGGGCCCAAGACTCAGCGGTCTCCGAGGGCACCATGTAGGAACCCGAGACACAAACTGCTGCTTTCCCACTCAGACTAGGCGAAGCTACCCCTAGGGGTAGAGAGACAGGAAAGTCAGAGCCCAGGGCCCAAGTCTCACAGTTCTTGACTCAAACTGCAAGATTTGGAGGGAAGAGTAAGGCAGAAAGTTCCGAAAAGGCTGGTGTCATATTCGGCTCAAGAAGGTTGAGGTTGCCCTGGAAGAAAAAGATAACTGGAGAAACAACCCACACCAGACAGAACATTCCACAGGACACACATGCCTGGGGAAAAGGCAAACGTGAAGAGTGAGCAATTCAGTAACTAGAGAAATGGGCGTCAGCCTCCTGCCTAGGACACGTCTGCCCGCCTCTGGGAACGAGCTGATGGATGGGCATGCTCTGCTCGACCGTCCCCACCTGACGCCCTTCAGAAACGCAGGCAGAAAGATGTTCAGGGTTTCCAGGCCACAGTGCACTGGAGCACTAGAAAGCTCCTAGCTAGAGCTCTTTGGGGTGAGGAAGGGAGGAGGGGCCGTGTGAAGCAAAGAGAGCCAGTGTGCATCATCAGAAAGTCTTGAGACCCCGAAAAACACTTATCTGAGAGCTTTCAACTTGTGAAGTCCAGGAATTTTGGTCACATCACACCCAACAGCTCCCTGACCCACGGGCAAACCCACCTGCATTGGAATCTATCGTCTCAAGGCAAGAGATTTAGCCCTGTGTTAGAAACACTGCAATACCCAAAGCAATCTCAAATAACAAAAAAATGGAAAGCTGAGGAGGGAGGATCGTTTGAGGCCAGGAGTTCAAGACCAGCCTGGGCAATACAGCAAGACCCCATCTCTATAAAAAAAATTTTTTTTTAATTAGCGGGGCATGATGGCTTGTGCCTGTGCTCCCAGTTACTCGGGAGGCTGAGGCAGGAGGATCACTTGAGCCCAGGAGTTCAAGGCTGCAGTGAGCTATGAAAACACCACTGCACTCCAACCTGGATGACACAGCGAGACCCTATCTCCAGAAAGAAAAATTTTAATAACAAAAAAAGAGCCTTTAAAAAATATCTATTTACAAAATCGTATGTATGGGATGATATCATTTGGATGCACACACATTTTAAAATGTACATGATATACTTTTTAAAAGACTGAAAAGACATACAACAAAATTTTGGTTAGCTGTGATGATACAGTGTGGGTAATTTCTACCGTCTTACTTTTGGTTAGCTCTGTTTTATAAATTATTCACAATAAATGTATTCTATTTACAAAACACATTTACATTATTTAAAATAAAAAGCTCATTACAAAAGTACATCACTTGAATGGACCACCAGTGCCTCCAATTTTACCAACTCAACTTTATTTTTCAAAAAAGTTGTTAAATACTCTCAGATGACTAGAAGCATGGTTGGAATGCCTCTTTCCATCTGATTAAAAGATTACTAACCGTAGTCCAATTTATGGTAACTCTGCTACAAAAAGCAAAAAATGCAGCTTCCGTTTCTGTTTGGATATCACAGTATTACCTCAACTCCAGCTGGAAGATGGAAAAACAACACTGGGATTGAAAGACCGTCTTCATTTACATGCCAAGCTTTGGAAGAAAATTGTAATGGAGGGAGAAAACTTAAATACAACTAAAAAGGATTTGCAGGACAGATTCTTGGTCCCATGGTTGGGCTCACGTTGGTTTAATGACTCTGCTGTCCCTTCCCGACAGGGCTTAGGGACGTTTCCCCCTTCTCCAACCTCTCCTTTTCTTCCTTCTCTCACCTTACTTTCCCTTTTTCACTTCTCTCTCTCCCTATCTGTTTATTTCAGTTTTCCAAAGTCAAATTTAACTGTTTTCTGGATCTGATAGCAAAAAAATACCGTTGCCAGACATGCAATCCCTAAAACATCAGCACATAAATCGACCTGGACCAACTCCAGCCGGCTAGCTGCGAGTAATGAGACAGTGAAATACATGTGCAATTACACCCTGCACGCTCAGGTTTGAAGTTCATCTGGATCATCTTCTCCAGCTGCTAAAACTGGGATAATCCCGGGCAGACTAGGACAAGTCGTTCCCCCTACTGCCATAGAACATCTCCTTCAGTACAGCCCCACACACTCTAGGAGGTACCCAGATTAGAGGTCACACGTGTACACGCACAGTCACACAGACCCACGTGTGTACTCACACGCCCGTGTCTCACATAACAGCTGGTCTTTTCTCCCCTCCTTTTCTGCTCCAGCCAACTCTCAACATCCAGTTGGTCATTATGTGTGACGTTCTTCCCCCTCATTACTCATGTGCTCGTGTCTCGCCCTGGTTAGATGTGGGATATCCCTCTCTGAAAGCTGGAAAGAATGTCTTGCCAATTTCGTGTGTTTATAAAACGCAATCATCAACTCATAAAAAGGATCTCCTCTCCCCAGATCCTGACTGGGCTCTTCCTTTTTGCGATATTACCAACATATCTAAAAGTGACGTGCCTCTGACCCAGGGGTCGGGCGTATGACCCGACAGTTGTATGGATAAGCGCATCCCCCATTCGCTCGGAAAGCAAGGGCGATGGAGCTAGGCTGCGGAACCCCTGGACGAGGCCCCTTGGTTTGAGCGGATGCTCTGGGGCTCTGTTAGCGACCAACACAGCTAAAATCACTCCCCTTGGGGAATGCGGGGGCTGGTTTGTGATTAAACCCTGTCTACCAGGAGGAAGCTTCTAAAAGCACCAGACCACAATAAAGGACTTGCTTCGGTTGTGTATGTTGACAATGTACGACTTACATAAAGATGTCAGTTATTGCCTACAGCTGCTAGCAGGTTTGGAAAAAAACCAAAAAACCAAAAACTTTCCAAATCAGAATTAGAAGTGTTGAAATATTCCATAAGTTGTGGTACTAAGCGAAATGACATGGTGCTACAGGGAGTACTAAAGATTCCAAAACCTTTTCTATTTTATTCCCCCAAGTCCCCTTCAGCAGAGTGGAATATAAAATGTCCCAGAATTATAAAAATAAACACGATGTTGCCACTCTTGTCTTACATAAAAAAAGAAACGTTTAGGGACGCTTTTTTGTACTGCTAGGGCAGTAAGATTAAGAAATCTGGAAAGCGTCCCCACACTAATTCCTGTGTATTTGCTTGTTTTGATCTACTGGAATTCTTTGTATTTTGTAAATTCTGAGAAAAATCAGCAGAACAAAACAGTCTAAGCCCTGGATTTGGTCTATTTTATGCTTTTTAAAAGTTTTCAAGTACCCGGTATAATTATAAATATGCTTAAAAAAATGTGTGGCATGATCTAAATTTATCCACCTGTCGGACCCACAACATGACAATGCAGGACAGGTGGGACCGAAGTGCTGAACAGTGTTGGGCACACGGCCCGCCCATTCCAGTAAGTTCCCTCACTCAGCAACGCGAGGCGGCTGTGCAAGGTGATTCCCAAGGCCCATCCCAACAATACGTTTCTAAAATTACAGGAGGTGTTTGGATAATCTAATATTCTGGTTAGCTAAAGGTTAAATTTAGATTTTAAAACTACTTTTTTTTTTTTTTTGAGACAGAGTCTCACTGTGTTGCCCAGGCTAGAGTGCCGTGGCATCATCCTAGCTCACAGCAACCTCAGACTCCTGGGCTCAAGCGATCCTCCTGCCTCAGCCTCCGGAGTAGCTGGGACCACAGGCATGTGCCACCATGTCCGGCTAATTTTTTCTATATATTTTTAGTTGTCCAATTAATTTCTTTCTATTTTTAGTAGAGATTGGGGTCTCGCTCTTGCTCAGGCTGGTCTCGAACTCCTGAGCTCAAACAATCCTCCTGCCTGGGCCTCCCAGAGTGCTAGGATTACAAGCGTGAGCCACCGTGCCTGGTCTAAAAACTACATTTTTAATTCAGCTTTAAAACATCAGGCAGTTTTCTGCCTTAATGAAACATACAAAGCCCATATCATGCTTGAGTATCCCGCAGAGCCTCCACATTCGCATCTGCTGAAAAAGGAGGGTAAGACGTCAACAGGGCTGTTCAGGTGAGAGGGCTCTGAACACCGGAAGACCTGCATGACAGCAAATGCCCCTTGTCTCTCACAAACAAAATGGGAGAATCGAATGAGCACGCCAACACGCCGATAAGCGCACTGCAGATTGTAAAGTTAAAAGGCAAGGCATCGTTTTTAAATTAGACTGAGCATCTGCCTGGCCAAGGACCTCCCTGGAAATTGGTTTCTTCAGAGTAAGAATGGCAGCGAGGAGACGGAGGCCTGTATCTTTGTTTGCCCTGGTTTCTCTCTTTCTTCTCCGAGTTCAGAATAATAGATAATCATGGTTAACTGAAGAATCTGATCTTAGTAATTGAAGTATTACCATAATAAAAAGACCAACCAGCTAATAATATTAAAAATAACAGAGTGATAATTTTTCCTTATGTAGCATTCTATGGCATTTTCCCCTAATGTCATGGTGTTTTGTTGTTTTTTTTTTAACCTAATATATAAGCCCTCCAGGAAAACCAGATGTAAGGAAAAAATGTAAAACAAAAACCACCACCACCAAAACAAACTATACTGCGATGTGTACTTTAATCAAGTTAAGCTGGTTCTCACAGTTAGTCAATAAACAGACCATTAGTCTGAAATAAAGGCCGGTGTGGACAGAAAACAACCGCGATGGGCCTTTAACTGAGACCCTTTCCACTGGGAGGGATTCTCGCAAATTCTACTCTACCCTCGTCTGGCCCCCTGGAGATGCCACGGCTAAACGTACAGACACTCTCCTAATTACGATTTTACTGTAGGTCAGAACCCAAAGTCACACGGTGGAAATGCATAGGTTTTATGGTCACACCAACCCAGGTTGAAATTCTAGCTCTACCACTTATCAATTCGTGTGACCTTTAAAAGTTATTTGACCTCTGAGCTAGCTACCTTGAACATGGGGAGAACATCTGTTCTGTGGATTGTTGAGGGGATTAAAGGTAAAAGGTCTCTATTTTCCCACTATTTCCTCCTCCTCCTCAACACGTTTGTCAGCACTGCATCCTCAATTCATGCTGCATAATGGCATGAGTGTGCACGCAAGACTCTCCAGCAATTTTCCACCCTACTAACGGATGGCTTTGCCATCTAGAAGGTGGGACTTCCTTAGGTCCTGTGGTGAAATATTCTAAAATAAAATCACAACCCATCCCGAAGTGTCACAAAGTCAGACTGTAACAATTTTGCCAGCAAGCACAGCCTAAGCCCTATCAATACACAAGTGATTAGTAAAATGCCCCTGCCAACCATTTGGTTTCCGGCCAGAACTACTATTTATTTCTACAATGCTACTATTTTCTATTTCCTCTTGGTTCTATTTTTGGATAAATGGCTTGTATTAGGAAGTCCAGCAACTGGAGACAAAGGAAAATGTTAATACTAAGCACATCTTTACTGCTAAATGCTCATTGTTAATTATAACAGGAATGAATTAAGTCATTTTCTTCCTTTCTTAGAGGTCTTATTACAGTGTGTGTTCTTTATTTTTAAAATTTAGTATTAATTTATAATTCAACTGTGTAATCTTTCTATGATTACTTTAACCTTCAAAATGTTTTCAGTATAATGTAGTTTCAATCAAGCCTAAGGCTTAGCCATTGCTGCCATTAATTCTTAGCAGCAAAAGCAACAGTAGCTACTATTTATTAAACACTTATTATGTGCCAAGCACAGTGATAAGCTCACAAACATCTAATTCATTTCTCTCCACTCCCATTATTATCCTAGTTTACTGATGAGAAACTTGCCCTAATTCCTAAAGCTTATCAGTGGCAGAGCCAGGATTTGAGCCCAGATAGTTTTTATTCCAAAGTTTGTGCTCTTAATCACCCTGCTACGCTGCATACATAGACGCAGTTGCCACACATCCAAAAATATTTTCAAGCTCATCAGTGTTTAGGTAGCACAGCACTTGGAAGAGGTCTGGAGTCCACGACTTCCAGGTGGTATTTTGAGTAAAGGCTTGAATAGCTCGGTGAGAGAAACCAAAGCTGATCCTTTGATTAAGTCCCAGGAGTTCCTGGGCATATCAAGACAGAGGGGCCCCAGCAAGGGAAGAATAATCTTACAATAGGTGACTGAAGAGCTTGGCATCACGTTAAGTTGAATATTTTTAAAAAACATTTAAATAAACTCATTTTCTACTCCAAACAGGCTAAACAGAGAGACACATTGGTCACTTCCAGTTGAGGAAACCAAAATGCTAAGAGATCCAGCTCGCTACTCAATTTAGGGACAGAACTGGAGCTGGCATACGGGTCCTCTGACTCCAGACCTCTGCATTTCTCCTCCCGATGGCCTGAAGACAGTGAGGCACAGTGAGAAGAAAAAGGTGGTCACAGTTACTTCCTACGGTTACTAGTGAAGAACTCAGGGATGATGACAAAGGAGAGATTTAAAAGGATATGTGTGCTTTATGTGAAAGAAAAAATAAATCCCAAAATAAAACCGAAGAATAGCAGAAGCTTGCAAACGACAGAAAGACAGCAATGGGAAATACAAAAATACAATCTTAAGGATGAAGAAAAGCTAAAAGTTTTTAGCATCTAGCTGTGTTAGGTAAATTCCTAAAACACACTCCTAAAATTTCTTGCCCTGATTCCCAGGACTGTGAATATGATATCACCCCCCCGATTATGTTACATGGCAAAAAGGGATTTTGCAGATGTAATTAAGGTTAAATCAGGTGACTTTGGTCCAAAGAGATTATGCATTCAGGCCTAATCTAATCCCAGGAGCTCTTTAACACCTTGACTGCCACACTAGGAAAACAATTTTCCCTTGGGGCCACGGTGTTTTATTACAAAAATAGAATAAAAACTTCAAAAACAAAATGATCCTAATTTAATGAAAAATTTGTTATTTTTAACTGTTTTCTGTTTTTTTCAATGAAAAAGTAATATAAAAACTTGAAAATTAGTAACATAGAAAGTAATGTGAAAACTTGAAACAGTTTATAAGGGCAAAGTGTTTTTCTTGACTTGTCAGGCTTAAATGTAAGTTAAAGGAAAACAAGTAGAAAAATGAAATTTATTGGCTTCTATTCATTTAATCCACATTTTTAGAATTAAATTGTCACTATTAATTGTAACAATAAGAACATCAACAAGATTTTCACAAACCAACTACAGGGGTTTGCCCAGGCTTTGCTTCATGAGGCCCTGGGCTCCAAACTAGCGTGAGTTAAATATAACTCACGTGGCAGTTAGCGTGTTAAAAGCACAGAGTATTCCCTAGCTGGTAAAAGAAGAGGGAGGTGAAGAGACCCCAGGCATAATGAGCTGTTACTGGCTCTGAAGATGGGAAGGGCCACTTGGTGAGAAATATGGACAGCTTCTAGGATTTGAGCACAGCCCTGCTGCCAGCCGGCAGGAAAAAGGGGACCTCAGTCCTACAACCACAAGGAACTGAATTCTTCTAACCACCTGGAAGAACTGGACTAACTAGATTCCCCCACAGCCGGACACCAGGTGGTGGCAGCCTCTAAGAACAGCTGGACTTTCATTCTGAATGTCCTGGCTAGGGGCTAGAAAGGGGGAACAAAGAAAAGGGAACCACCAAGGGGGCAGCAGGAGAGAGGGGTCACTGTCTATCTGGCTATTTATTAATACATGTGATTGTTTCCAGCTCAGGTGCTCAGAATCAAGGGAATTGCCACAATAAATTACAGAGAGATGCTATGGAATATCTGCAGAAGTTTTAAAACATTTTTATATAGTGATTTTTAAAAACTCATGTCATCCCAGAAAGTACTAGAGGTACTTTATAAAATCAAATCGTACACCACAATAAAAACTAATAAGTGAGAAAACTAGGGAAGAGGAAAGAAAATGAAACCAGGGATATACAAACTATCCGTCATTAAGATCATTTACCTCTGCCAAGGATGGTGTTTTACTTTCCCGGAAATCACTAAAAATGAGGATAGATGGCCAATTACATGATTCACAGAGAAAAGTAGCCCAGGAAAAGCCCAGATTTGGGAGAAAGTCCTTGTATAGATCTTATAAATGGGACACCGTGTCAATATGGTGAATGAGATTCTCACAGCACTTTCATAAACAATGAAATTCACGGAGTTGTTGACAATACGCTACAGACATTTATATTTCTTTCTCAATTTTTTCATGTGTTTCCCATATTTTAATTCAATGTTAACATTTTTCTTCTTGATTTACATGGACTCTTTATTATAAGGACAGCTTTTGGCCATATTTATTGTGTATCATATTTGCAACATGTATACCAAAAGGTTAATGTATTTGTTTATGTTTTGACATAGTGAGTTTGAAAATTCTATGTAGTCTAATATATATGCATTTCCTTTCATAAACCATATGTGTAAGGAATATATGTACACATATATTATACAGTCTCCTATTACTTTATAGCTAGAATGCATTTCTCCATCTAGAGACCGGTAAAATAATCACCTTTATTTTCTTCCAGTTCATAATAGCTTAATTTCATAAATTTCTCTGTTGCCTAAAGACAACTGAATTTGAAAATGTATCTGAGGTTCAGGCCAATGTTCATAAGAACTGGAATAGATAGTGTTCTTTACGTAAATAAAAGGAAACTTTTTCTAAGATTGAATGTTTAAAATAGTTATATGTGGGAATAATTCACTATCAGTCCTGAGAACAAGCCGACGGATTCACTGATTACCCCCACTTCCTAAAGTCTTCCCATTTTTTTCTCAATCTAATTGCATGCAATTCTGTCAAAGTATATAAAATGTGCAAGCCTTGATCTAACTCAACCCTAACCCAAAACAGGTAAATGTTGAATGTGGAAAGTCTGGTACCCCAACGCTGTTCTCCCCGTTTGAACACCTGCCTGTGTTGACTCAGAGCTCGGAGGGGAGGCACTACCCTGTGCAACCATTTGCAGAGCAGTAATTTTCAAATATACATTTTTTCATTTAATTAAGAATCTTAGTTGTTTTTTTTTTTTAAAAAAAGAACATAAATATTTTCATCACCAGGGGCCTTTACTGCCCAAAAAGATGATTAGCTGCTTCCATTACAGAAGTTATCTGCAGAAAATGTTCTCACCTCTGCACGAGTTTAACTGGAAAAGTTTAACCAAAGGAAACGAGAACCAATGTAAGTTAATAAAGAGGGGGAAAGATGTTAGACAATGATGAGGTCTGGAATCAGTTAGGTCAAATTGTACCCTGTGAGACTTGTGCAGAACTCCTCTTGTTACAGTCAAATGAAGCTGCAGAAAAGACTACTACCCTGAACTTAGACCATTCAGAATGAGGAATGCTTCATCAACAGCCTCCTGAATCAAGTCGTGTCAGTTAGAGGGTGGCTCAGAAACCACCAACCGAAAACTCTTCTCTCTAGGGAACATACGTTTGCCCGAACAGGGGGCTCATCACCACGGCAACCAGTGGAAAGGTGGACATAGCAACTAGTTACCAAGCCAACCACATCTCTCCCCAAATCAGGCCTTCCTTCCCAATAGTCTTTCCCATTTCCGTCTTCACCTTTGATCTCTTCCTCCTGCCGTTTTATCCTCCAAGCAAGCTTCTCCCACTCCACAAGCTGGTGGCTCCAAATCTTGGCCCCCAACCCCCAGGACCTCCAGTCCATGCCCCCAGAGGAGCTGGGCCTGCCATGCACCTAGGACAGGTGTCCCAGACCTTCTAGATTCAGGAGTGAGTGGGCCTGCGGGTAGATTTGTTCACTCAGGCATCACTACTACAATCACTGAGGACGTGGCCTGGGAAGGTGTCGATAGCCTGTGACAGGTGGTCATCTTCCCAAGAAGACAGTGGCCCTATTTACATATTGGCCTTTGATGCCATTGAGCATGAGCTGTGTAATTTACTAGGTGGGACTGTTTCATCCCCAAGTGGGAGGTGTCCTGAGGCAACAGCACACTTATTATGCCCTCCACGTGGAGTCTCCCAACAGCGGGGGAAGATCCCTCGAAGGGGGCTTAGTTTCAGGCGTGGGTCTCAAGGCATGACTGCGGCAGGGTTAGAACTCCAGCCCCAGCAAACTGACTCCACACTCTTGCCATCCCCACCAGAACGCACAGTTTTAGGACGTCTCCTTTGAGACTCGGATTGTGAAGAATCGGTGCTGGCCTAGGTAGCAGGAAGCAAGGCGGGAAAGCATTGCATCTTTCAACTCCTTTGAGATTTCCCTAGTCTCAAGAATAAATGCATTTTAACGCTTTATAAACAAACACGCTTTGGGTAAAATATAATGAATGCAATTATTAAGTATAAAGAATGTCTCAGGAAATAATCTGAGGGATTCTACCAGATCCTCTGGTTAATTTTCACACTTCACAAGCTCCCAGATTGTACCATCTGAGGAAGAAAGATCTAAGACAAATATAAATGTTGTGAGCTACTCAGGGACAGGGCCTTCCAACGCAGTGTTTGGAAGCAAGTCAGTGCCTCCATAAGAGTTCAGTGCATGCAGAAGACACAGAAGGAAGCGAGACAAGAAAGACCACTGCTCCCACGCTCGGCTGCTCCGCCAGCTGCCACTGGGGGCCTGGGGAAGTCCCCGAGCCAAGCTCACCAGGCATCAGTCTGGTCCACAAATTCGGGACACCAGACTGCATATTCTCTGCTACCTCTTGGAACTTGAATTCCATGATTCTATGTAGCTATTTTCTTAAACTTTGGGGCTCACACAACTTGAGTGGCAGCATTTTGCTATTTATGGATAAGATGAATCACTTGGCCTAGAGAAAATATTTAATTCTTATTCTTCAGTGAACCAAATACATTTGAATATACTGACTTTTAAAATTTTTCCCCATCAATACATACAATTAACCAAGTAAGAAAGAACCAACTTTAGAAATTTGTAGAAAGATATGTAAACACTTTTTTTTTAAAGATGGTGTGAAAACGTTGGACTAACAATCTCTAACTTTGCACATAGAAGGTAACCAATGAATGTTTGTTCAGTAAACAAATGCCTCAATAAGTAGTCTCTTGGTACAAGAAGTTTTAGAGAGTTGATACAATATATTTTAATGATGAGATTTAGTTTCCCTTAATTCTGCTGCCTTTGATAACGCTTTCTTCCCTGGAAGATTTCCTAAGCATTCAAACCAACGAGGATACTTTGAACATAGCAAGTCGCTTGCTCGAGCTGGACGCAGTAGGAATTCGAGCACAGTCACACACTGTTCACCCATTGGGCTGTCAACTCTTAAAAAACCCCAACAAACAGCATTTGCAGTAATAACCACGTCAGTCTGTTTCACAGAGTCTGAAGATTTCTACTGAATGGTGGTGGGTGGAATGTGGTCAGTGGTCGGGAGAATCTCCTGGATTAAGTGTTTTCTGGCATTCTTCAGAGGGGAGAGCAGTTAGTCTGCATTTAAATTTTTAAACCGCATTTCATCCTTTTCCGCCTCGACTTAGCCACACACAGGAAAAAAAAAAAAAAAAAGATCCTGTTGCTCATGCTACGCATTCTTTTCCCAATTCTTCTGGGCTGTTCTTCCATTTCTGTGTAGAACAGCTAATCTTCCACAAACCTGGGTGGAGTGCAAGAGGCGCATTTTGCACATCCGTAATCACACAAACATAAATAAGGTTTGGACAGCGTTAACCCCCTCGAACAACAGCTTTCTCCTGCCACGGAGCCAAGGAAGGCTCAGGAAACATATGATATCTATTTCCCACTCATTCCGATGAGTTTATTACAGGTTGCAGAAAGCTACCAGAAAGTTCCACTCAAAGAAGCTCAAGCCAAAGGTTTTTAAAGGATAAAAATTTAAAAGCCATGGCTTCAACATTTATCAACATAGATGTTAGGAAAGGGTATGTTTCTATACTACATATCCATTGGAAGGAATGGGGCCCTGGCCAAAACCTTACATTTTAAAAATTAGCCTTCAATTTTCCCTTTTGGTCACAAGTTCCCACGAGTCTCCAGGTACAGAATTGTTAATGAGAAGTAGATTCCTCTGATCGGAGTAGTTGAATATTTGCCTGGTTTGCTCTTTCAAAGTAAATACGATCTGACAAGCTTGGTGTCTGTCAGGAAGAAAGGGGTTGCAGGGACCATCCAAATCTACTTTAGACCTCCCATGTCCTAAGAATATGCACGAAGTTTAAAAATGACAATTCAGAACTTGTACTCTTAAGAAGGTAACTGCAACATGGAAATTCCAGGCAATTGGCTTTTGCAATGGTCCCCCCAGGAGGCTCTTGGCAGTTTCTGGTCAATGAAACATGCATGGTTAATAGGTGAAATTCAGAAATGCCTCCTCATCTACCTGTCAGTAAATGTTCAGATTTTACAGAAGTTTGTCTTCTACCGACCAAAAAGACAAGCTAATTTAAGTATAATCTCTTTACATATTTATTTTCTTCTCTTTCAACATTTAAAAACTTAAGGTTAATATCCCAAAAAGAACTGGGATCATTCACAGGCATGAGGGTATAGTGTGGCTGCATTCCACGGCTGTCTTCAAGACACGCTTGAAATGTGGTAGAGGGTGGAGGCAGCCTGCTTTTCTTTGTGACCGATTCTCCCTAACCTCCAACAAAGCAAGGGTTCTCAAACCGAGCATGGATCAGAACCACCTGGTGAGCCAGTTAAAACACAAATTGCTGGGCCCCACTCCCAGAGTTTCTGAATTAGTAGGTCCAAGTAGGGCCCCAAAATTCACATGTTAAGTTCCAGGAGATGCTGATGCTGCTGGTTTGTGGACCACGCTTTGAGAGCCACTGTCCTGCGTGTATTAGAGGATGGAGACGGCATAGGAGATATCAGCTTCCTGCGGGGCGCTATTCTCTCTCCAACCACAATCATAAACAGTATTGCGTAAGAGAGGATGACCTACTATTTTATAAGAATAAAGGAAAAATTGACAAACAGAAGCAAGAGGAGTTTAGATACTTAGAGAGTTGTTAAATACTGAAATGGGATGGCAGGGAGGCAGTGGAATCCTCTTGTCAGGAGGTTATTAAAACTAGGCACAACTTTCGATTCTATGGTACGATTTAAACTGAAGACAGGGAGTGTTAACCAATCCATTCCCACCTGTGATAGGTGAAGTTTTCCTTTCCTACCTGCCTTGCTATACTAGGTTAATCGGCTTCTTGGCAAAGCATGACTACATTTTTAATCCTAACTACATTTTTCTTTTAAAAATTATTTAGCAATCCAATCACAGTTCAAGGAGATGGACTATTTTAAATTTAACTAGAAAATATTAATTTCATTAGGGTATAAAATAGTTAAAGTCATCCAACCCAAGGAAAGAAAAAGATAACTAAGAAAAGGCCATACTAAAAAGTCTCTGTAGACCACTTTGATATACTCCTTTTGTTTAAATCATGCTGTTTTCTAGTTGTCAGGACCAACACAAGTATGTGTTCCTTAGAATCAGAGAAAACATCAAGAGCCAGTGGAACATGTTCATACAATCACAAAAGCCACACATCTGCAAGTCAAAAATTCAAGTAGAGAAAGGAAACAAGTTACAATTTACACATGAGAAAAGCTACATAAACTTTCATGATAAGAATGTGAAGGATTACAAAGACGTCTGTATTAGTCCATTTTCCATTGCTGTAAAGGAAATACCTGCAGCTGGGTAATTTACAAAAAAAGAGGTTTATTTGGCCCACGGTTCTGCAATCTGCACACACCTGCATCACACCAGCATCTGCTTCTGGGGAGGGTTTCGGGGACCTTCCAATCAAGGCATAAGGCGAAGGGGGGGCAGGTGTGCCACATGGCAAGGGAAGGAGGTGGTGCCAGCCTCTTTTAAACAACCAGCTGTGTGTGAATAAAGTGAGAACTCACTGTCGTGCGGAGGGCACCAAGCCATTCATGAGGGATCCAACCTGATGACCCAAACAGCCACCAGGCCCCACCTTCAACACTGGGGATCAATTTCAACACGAGATTTGGAGGGGCCAAACATCCAAACCATGTCAGTGTCTTTATACAGGGCAATTGGGTTAGCAATCCTAAATATGGGACGTGGGAAATTTAACTTAGAGGTTGCCCATTCACACCAAGAAGCGATCACTATTCCCAGAAATCAATGTTGTCAAGTTGAAGTGGATAACAACGTATTTGTCACCGTCATTTGAAGACCCTGATCCCCTACATGTGAGAATGAGAGAACGTTCTCAGGGTGCTTGAAGTCCTGAAAGCAACATTTGCTGCATGTCCCCTGAGCCCCCGGGTTGCTGGCACCAAGCGGTTAATGTGACGTGTGGAGCAAGCTTTAATATATTCGATCTTAATCTGCTAGAAAGCATCCAACCACATTGCTGACCCCGCATCTCAGAAGGCAACAAGCTTTATGTGTAAAAGAATGCATTCTTTCCAAGTGGACGCTTCACACTTGAGCAGTAATGAGACTGAATGTGACCGTAGTCACATGTGTCATTCCAACCAGACATAAACAGATTCAAATGTGCCTTCCGCGATGACCTCGCTCAGTGTGGGACGCCTCACTGGGACATTTTTTACATTGTGGCATATTTAAGATTTTAATGGTCTTCTGACTTCTGTGCTAGAATATTTTATGATCTCTACTGACTCTCAAAATTCTCTTTGTGAGGTTTAATTTTGCCTTACATGGTGCTACAAGTGCTCTTCGAAAACAGGAAAGCTCTTGCCCCGAATATCGACACTATTTTCTCTAGTCACAGTGAAATACGTGCTCACAGATTCACGTTCACTCCTGTTACTCGAAACCTCGACAAAACTCTGATGCGGGTAGATCTGGTTTCCTTCCACAGTATCTGATACATCTATACAATTAAAATTCCATCCTTCCCAAACCATTACAGTGAGACAGACTCGGTTCTTCAAAAAACCTCACAGAAAATTACCAAGAATAGTAGCATCTTAGTGTCTCTAAATGAAAATGACACAAATTTCATTCTACTTTTTAAGGGGACTACAACCAAGATAATAATCGTGTATGTGTTGGATATAGATCACTTCACATACCTGTATGTCAGTGTGTAGCTTTATAATCCAAAAGATAACATTTATGAACTCCTCATTGCGTAAGGTATTGACAATGAGCTGGGCGATTAGTCTGGCTCTGCTGAAAGATGACAGATGAGCAACCAACAAAGCTCTTTTACATGGGAAAGTTCTTAGGTGGGATTCACAATCCTTCACGTGGCTTTTTGTCTAGTAGATCTAATAGAATCTCTAGACTAGGGATGAAAAACTGAAACGGGCCAAGAAAATTAACATCAGATTGACAATAGTATTCTGTAAATAGGGTTAATTGACAATAAATGTGCTTTTAACTTACTAATAATTTGCTTTCTATAAAAGATTTTATCCCACTCTGATGCGACCTGGGAGTAAGTTGATAAGCATCAGGTTGGTGGGAAGGGGGAGAGTATTTGTGGGTAATGGCTGGGGTTTTTTATACACTAAAATCAGTCATAGAAAGAGACAGAAAATATTTTTAAAATCATCTCATCTAGTCATGGAAATCACCTAGTTTAAGGCAGTCCAGTACAGCAGGTAGTCTATACATGTTCAACAACAGGCTAAGTATGTTCTTTCTCTTCCTGACACTGTATACACAACCTACTGACAAACTGTGTCTGTGTTTGGAATAGAAGCTGAGGGAGTGAGCATGTCTTTACCTGTGTATTCTCCAAACCCAGAACAGTGACCAGCACATAAAAAATACTAGATGTTTGCTGAACAAATGAATAAATGAATTTTCCACTCATAGGAAAATAGAAAAAGACTTCCAGCATTACAGCCACGTGTCTTTGGGTTCTAAAATATTCATTCCCACTGAAGTCCAGGCTGAATGTGAAATTAGTCCTTTAGATAAAGGACTTCGATCACTGGTCTCAATAGTCACAGAGCTGCCTGAAAACTCTGACCTGACGGTCAGTGTCTAAGACCAGCACTTCTACTGAATAATAAAGAAAAAAGCAAAGGGAAAAAGGAAAGGAGCGGTGAAAGCCAGTTGATACTGTAAGATGGCTAGTGGCAAAAGGAGATAATTTTTTAAAAATCCAAGTCTTAAGTGAGGGTTAAAACCAAAAGAAAGTTACTTTAACCTCTGCTTTAATTTCCTACCTCAGTGACTTTTTCTCTAATTTGTAGTCTGAGATAATCCTGAAGAGGAGACCAGAGTTCCTTAGCTTGGCACTTGGGTTCTCTTCTAACATGGTCACCCATCCTGCTCTAGATGTTTCCTCTTGTATAACATTCCAATTTAGTTCCTCAGATCCAGCTGGAGCAAATTCTTTCTTGTTTCCTGCACATTTTTGTCTCATTTATCATTTTGGATTCATTGTACAGCACCAACTTCGTATGTCAGAAAGTCCAAGCTCAGAGTTCTCATTTCAGGAGGGGAAAATGCAATCCATTGATCACTGTAGTACTTGGTAGAAATTAGTTAACATATTTCATGTGATCTAAGATGCCAGTGATAGTATCATCACACACAGCATTCATCTTTGTAACTGGCTAAGAACGTTTAAAGTATGGCCAATTAAACAATGACACGCTAGCAATGGTGTAAGGCACCAACTGATTTCAAAAGTTAAATAGGAAAAAAATGTGCATGATGAAATCAATGAAATATAATGATATTCTTAAGTTACAAAGGGCTGGTAGAGAAGGGAAATCACCTCTGGGCTGAGAAAACTAGGGAAGGAAGAGAGGCATTGTGAAGGGGATGTCTATGAACTGAGCCTCGCAAGGCAGTGAGTTTTCTGTAGGAGAACATAATGGCATGGAAAAGACCTGTAGTGTAGGGAATAAGGTTGACATTAGGTTGGAGCTTAGTTTTCAGGATAGGGAAGAAACGAAAAATGAGACAAGCTGAAGGACACTGAATGCCAGTGGGAAGGCAGTGGGGAGTCCCATAAGATGCTTGGGTAGTACCGTAACCCACAGAGATCGTTAATCTGGTGGTAGTGTCCAGCAGTACATCACAACTGTGTTCAAACCCTTCTATGGCTTCAAGTTGGACCAAATCCAAACCCTTTTCCAAGAAAGCCAAAGCCCTGGGTGATCCGGCCATCATCTCCCTCCCTGTCTGTCGCACCTGACTGATCCCCCCACATGTGAGCCAGCGGGGCCTCTGCCTGGGGTGTCTGCACGGGCCGCTCCTGCTGCCTACGTCGCTCTTCCCCAGCTCCTGAACACACAGCTCCTTCCATCCTTCAGTTCTCTCCACTCCTCGGGGCAGGAACCTGCCCTGCCCAACCTCATCCCAAATCTGTTGTCTTCCTATAGAGGTGTCCTTCCTGGCACCTGTCACAGCTGGAAGCAATTTTCTCTTTATTCTGTTTACTTGTTTTTAGTCTCTCTCCCTCCTTTGAATGGAAGGTTCATTCGTATAGCAACCACATCTCTCTCAGCTTCTGCTATATCCCAGCCTTGCATGAAGCAGGTTTTCCATGAGTACTTGGTGAACGAACAGGTGACTGGTCCACATGCTGTTACAGCACACGCGACGTGCTCTAAGCCAGAATGCCAGGTGGGCCCAGACCTGCTCAGCCTCACCATCTGGAAAGAGGGCATTGCCTGAGAATGTCCCTCTGGGATGAAGAAACCATGATGACTCCTCGTTGTCAGGTGACAATCAAAGGACAAGTCTCAGTCCATCCAAGGATACTGCCACCTCCCTCTCTGATCAGGAAACTGCTCAGAAGGAGCACAAGTTGTTGTTGACGGTGGCACCCTTCCCTGCTAGTCAGGTGACTTTCCAAAACAAGCACCACATGTACTCACCATCAGATTGGTTTTAACTCATGAACACTTAAATGCACATATAGTAATAACATTCATCGGGTGTTGGGCAGATGGGGGGGGGAGGAGGGGATGGGTATATTCACACCTAATGGGTGCAGTGCATACCGTCTGGGGGATGGACACTCTGACTTGGGTGGGGCAAAGGCAAGATACATAACCTAAACATTTGTACCCCCATAATATGCTGAAACAAAAATTTTTTTTAAAACGTGAATTTCCTGTCCTTCCTCCCATCCCCCAATGGGGTCTAACGCAAACTTATCAAATAGTGTTCTCCTAACTCAAGCGTGCCACAAACCCAGTGTCATGCCGAATGCTACACCTGTTCCATTAATTCTGACTGCCTTATGAGAAACCCCTGATTTGTGAATATTACAAGCTCTGGGAAACAGAGATCAAGAAAGGATGACTACCTGGACCATCCTCAGTCTCTGCGTGGTGCTCCATCGTTTGACTCACCAGTCCACAGGAGGACAGGAACAAACCTGTTTGATTCACCATTGTATATCTGGTGCTGAGAATGCAGAGGTATTCAATTTTTACCAACTGAGTGAATGAAACGTCAAATGAGACATTCTTCTCATTGGGCTCAATTATATAATCAATCACACTTCTCTCTTAAATCTAAAACATATATAAAAATAGAGCTTTTTTTAAATAACAGACACAAAGAGATAAACTGAATTAAGTAGCAAATTAACTAGCTCACATAAGGTTCTCATCCAAGCCACAGATCTCTTAAGCGTCCCACCGAATGCCTCCTAAATGGCCTGTTGGCAAGTCCCATGTGTTCAGGAAGCTGATTGGGAATTCACCCTCTAGATCTGTCTAGTTAAGGGCACTCCATATCTCCCTGGAAGAAAGGGCCTTGTACAGATTTGAGGGCAGTGCCTATGTCTCCCTGTCCTACAACGAGTTGACTTTGTTCATCAATTGTAGTATCAAACCATCTGCACCCCATATTGCTTGATACCAGCCAGGCTGTTGCTTCCGCCAACAAAAACAACATCTGCTATGTCCACTGTGGCCCAGGAACCCACTAACTCATGAGAGGCACCCTCATGCCTACGTTCTCCGCAAACCTCACAGAGACACA
The DNA here is from genome assembly GCA_963575035.1 of Avahi laniger. Classification (NCBI taxonomy): domain Eukaryota; kingdom Metazoa; phylum Chordata; class Mammalia; order Primates; family Indriidae; genus Avahi; species Avahi laniger. Next base: position 42,636 of record CAUYSK010046548.1, read on the forward strand.
GAAGGCACCTGTGTTCACGCTGCATTCTACAAGCCACTTGAGCTTCCCACCCAGCCCAGTTTGGCACACATCTCCCAGACTGGGAGGGAAACATGGTGGGAAGATTGTCCTCTGACACTGCTCTGTTATCCAGACAGACTTTCCCAGTCCCTGCGCTATTTCACAAAAGCCCCTGAGGTCACAGGCGATGCCAAACCTGTGGATGAGCCATGACTTGGCAGCACCCCATTGTCCTGGGCCTCAGCATTTGATCACTGAGGATCTCAGAGCTCTGTGTTGACCAGAAGGAAATGATTTCCTGTTCACCTGGGTTTGCTCTTAAGGATTTATTCAGATCCAGCCTGGCAGAGTCCACCCGAGCGTCACTGCCTGCAGGGGCTTCTCTATCGGGTTTCTCCACGCGTCACAGCTCAGCGATGAAGCGCTGGACTGAAGTCCAGTGGTATCAGGCAATGCCAAAAACAAGAGGACCGGTCTTGAAGAAAACAACAAACAAAGCAGTTTGCAAACTGTGCAAGAAAGTTTTTAAGAGGATGTTGTTCAAGTTAATAAATGCCCTATTAAGAAGCTGATGCTGAGCAACCGAAAATGAAGGAATACTATTCTTGTGCATAGGAGAGATCACAGATTTAGAAATATTTTGCTTCTTCATTTTTACCTTCACTGCTACATTCCAGAACTGAGATACATTTCTTCTTCCAAATTAAGTGGCCAGATGAAAACAGCCTCAACTCTGAATGGCTCACGTACCTGCGGCAAGCTCTTGCCCTTTTCTGTGAAACTGAAGTGTGTACGGTTGGGGGTGGCCGACCCAACGGACCGGTGCCAAGGACAAGGACGTGTGGTCCCCTTTGCTCGGCTTTCTTTTATGGCCGCAACCTAAATACCTAAACCTGGCCAGTTCGAGTAAGGAATCACTGTCCCTAGAACCCTAAAAAATGTGGGTTTAATATAATTTTTTTTAAATTAATGAAGTTCATTTTTCAACGGTCACCAAGTCTTGGCCAATCAAGGCAGGGAGCAGGGTCCGATGCGAGATCAGTAATTGTGTATGGAGTAGAATTCAGAAAACTGCTAGTGACTTGGATTAATTCAGGGAAGGCCTTTTGAAATTATTTAAGAGATTAAAGTTATGACTTTTTTCCCCTCCAAAGGAGGACTAGTTGATTCCTTCTTTGAAATCTGAATGATGCTCATTCAGCACTATTTATCAGTTGGTTTTTAAAATAAAGTCACTCTGATAAATACTTTTATGTTCTTGAATGTGGAAATTAAATGGAACAATAAAAGGAACCCCAGAATAACTAAAAGTAAATATATAAATCCACCACCAAACCCTAGAGGAACAGAAAACACCTTTAAATAGTAGAGGTGGGTCCTGCCACCCAGATATGGTTTAGACCTGGCTTCCCAGACCCTGTGGGCAGCACGCAGTCAGAAGAAGAGCTTTGTCAGGACGTGAATATTAGAGACTTTGTGATACATTTGGGCCATGGGGACAAAGGCCAATATGTGGGGAAATGTGAGCTCACATGTAACAGTGTGGGCATTATTGATTATCTACAAAGTGTTCCACTGGAATTATCTGACTGTGCAATTTTTTTAAGTCTGTATTTAAAAGCTCTAAGAGTTCAAAGGATGTTCATATTTATTATCTCATTTGCCTCCACTACTTATTGTGAAGTAAGAAAGAGAAGATTATCTCATTTTATAGTCAGGGCATCTGAGATAAAGGATCACAGAAAATCTGACATGTTTGGAGGTGGTACATGAGGAGGGAAGAAATCATATGCCAGGTGGCTCCTTTTAGATAAAACACCACACACACACACAGCTTCCTTTTTTGCAATAACACTCACCTCTTTTGGATAAGAGAAGATACACTGATAAAAATAATATAAGCAACAGAAAAACTCGAAAGCATCATGTACTCGAACCTCATCAATTCAGGACTTCATGAATTTGGAATGTGTGCCTATTTGATGACACCCGACCCTTCAGCATTTGTACTTATCCATAAGCCATCAGTTCCTTAAGCAAGTGGAGATGGCACCTAGGTAAGGGAACAAGCTCAACTGTTAACAAGGGTAGGGATGAAAATCAAAGATTCTTTCAACATTTAAAGACCCTAAGATTATATGCTTTTAAGCACTGTAGACATTATCTTTTTTTATAGACAGTGTAACTGTAATAGAAGTCAGGGAGAATAGATTTGGGTTGGTGCTCTTGTCAACTGTAAATCATTACTGTGTGTTTATCTAGTGAAGTAAGCTGAGCAGTCCGGAGTACCCGGCTAGCTCATTACCAGTTACCGGAGGTATTTTAGAGCAACAGTTCTATGCTTATAGGGTGTTGGCACTGGAAGAGACCTTACATTTCTTCGTGGTCTACCCTTGTTAGTTACAGAGAAAACCTGAGGCCCAGAAGAGTTAAATAACTAGCACAATAACATTCCGTTGGAATCAAATAGTCCTTCTTTGAGAAAAAAACAAAGTTATAACTTTAATCTCTTTAATAATTTCAAAAGGCCTTCCCTGAATTAATCCAAGTTACTAGTAGTTTTCTGAATTCCACTTCATACACAATTACTGATCTCGCATCTGACCCCGCCCCCTGCTTTGATTTGCCGGGACGTGGTGACCATTGAAAATCCTCAACGTAAATAATCCTTGAAATGGATAACTGAGAACTGAGTGTAGTAATTTTAACAAATTAGCTTGGCATTCAAGCCTTAAAAATGAGGTTATTCTGTTGAACAAGCTGCTCTCTCCTCTCTGCCTCCTCCTTGGAGTCTTTGCCAGAGTTTGCCATCCAAAACTGTGAACTTCGCAGTAGCCAAAGTTTTCATGCTCTATGTTGGAAAGTTCGAGTAAGCTTGTAACTTCGGCTACTGACCAATTAAAATCAGTACATGATGTGGTGAGAGAAAGTGAGTGAGTGAGGTCAAGAGGTAATAATTAAAAATGATGTAATGAGATGATCCAATCTCCCTAGGCCCGCCAAAAGGCCCACTGGTGACCACGTTCTGAGTTTCCCTGTATCACTCTGGCATCTAGCCATGGAATTTGTGACATAAGGTCACCTCTAACCCTAGCATGGGTCTCTCTGGTTCCTTAGCTGGTTATTATGACGTCTGAATCTAAGGGAATTACTTTATCGACCAGCTTCCTTATGCTACAGGTGGCATGGTGGCCAAACACTATTTTGAAAAAGCTTTTATGAATGGGTAGACAATCTGATTTTCATTCCTACACCCTTAGCTCCATGTGTGGCGCACAGCAATGCCCTGTGCATGAATGTGGAAGGAATATCTGAGCATCACCATGAGGTGAGTGGGACCGACAAAATGTCACTGGCTTTGGGAATAGGAAAACAGACTGTTGGGAACATGTAGAACATGAACCCTAAATTGGTGTGGTTTCACTTGTTGGCCACAATGATGTGGGATATTTGCTGATATGCCCATGCACCCTGTACCAGGAAGAGTGTTGAACAGAGAGGGAGGCCATCCAGCACCAATTCTAAGAGGCTGCATGACCATGAACAGGGACTCGACCTCCATGGGCTTCAGTTTGTCATCTGCAAGGTGAGGAAAGTGGCCCAGATCATCCCTGTGGTTCCTGCAGGGCCCAGAATCCTCAGCTCTCTGGTCTTGCCTCTGGCTCTCCTTCATGACTCACGGCAAGGACTTGGCTGACTCAGCCTAAAGGTATAATCTGTGGTATTAAACTGTAAGACACCTAATGGACTCTACAGCGATATGTACATATTTGAGAGATAGAATGATTTTTGTCATTATTAAATCCAAGACTTGGTCTCCTTGGTACTCACCCAACCAAACGAGGCAACTAGTTAACAGACCAAGGTTAGGCTACTAGAGAGTTCCAGAAGCATATTTAGCTTAAAGGAAAGAATGACAGAAGCATAAGATCCACAACACGATGGCAAGCAGAAGTCACCCTATCCCAGGAGAAGGATGAACCAACGGAGACGTCTGATCTTTTCAATTGCCAGTTTCTACATTTCTCAAAGCGTTGTGATGGAACAAATTACCACAGAGAAGATCATTCCATAAAAAAAAGAAATACACATAAAACAAAAAAATAGCATCTAAAATAAATTTGTTTTTCATTTTGAGATTCTCTACAACTTGCTTTGTTCCACTTTTTTGTTGCTATTCTTAATAAAGTCAAAGTCTAAGAGATGAACCAAGCCATCTCCTGGCACATGGAACTTAACTACTCATGTAATCTGCACTCCAAGAAAGAGATTTACAGACCCAGTGAGAAAAATAAATCAAAAGTCTGCTTGTGAATAATGTCCAATGAGAACAGTGGTGTGATGAAATGTCCTATTTGCAGTTTGATGGTTTATTACCCCCCTCTCAACACCCACTCTTGTTTCTCACCTAAAACACAATTTTACATTGATATAATTTATAAGCATCGGTTTGCCAAGGTTGATTGCTAACCTTAACTTTTCACTCAGTGAATTCTTAGGTGCTTATTAGGATTAAAATACATCACCTCTTTGAATACTAGTTCCTTAGCTTTAGATGCCAAGAGAGAGCTGAAGCGACTATATACTTCATTGCTTGGGATTTGTAACAGCCCGTGTTTTGTACAGTGGATGGGAGAGGGGGGTGCTACCCGAGCTAGATTTATTTTGGATACTGAGAACTTAGGGACACATTAAATAGAGCATACATTCAAAAATAAGCACCACCTGAAATTTCCAGTGTGTCATCTCCACAAAGAGCATGATGACGTATATTTGTTGTAGTTACTGCAAAGTTTCCTATTGCTTTACCAAACACTCCTCATTATTGCATTGGTTAGTCTATGTTGAAACATATTATGAATAGGTAGCACTTAATAAGGCATCCTCTGAAGGAGACACTCAGATCCAGAATTTTATAATTTAAATGGACAAATAATAAAAATAAACCCCAACACACGACCAGAAAAACAACCAAAACACAAAAAAACAACTACTTGGAGTTCTGTTTATTAGCCTAAGATTGTGTTGATATCTGGAAAATAGAACCAATTAACAAGAAAGATTGGATAGCTATGAAGGAGACAGTTATTTCACTGATTGCACTAATTTACGAATTTAAAGATTTGATTCAATTGTGAATCCAGCAAACTTTTGTTTTAAAAAAAGTCACTTTAATTCGCTTCCAGAGTAAATACTGTATGAAACTAAAATTCCATTATGTATTGAATATATAATTAAGCAGTATAGAAATTATACCAAAGCAGTAAAAGAGAAAGCAACACTATTTTGTAAGTATTGCTTTTTTGGCAAAATAGAAACTTCTTCACCATGAATTCTAGGCCTCCTAAGAGTTAAGATATTCAATACACACAGATAATTTGTTTTTCTCTAAATATGTCCACATTATGTACCCGATAAGAATTTAGGAAAAATTAGCTAAGATATCCTGGCATCAAGACAAAACCCAAATGAATATTCCTATAGGTGAGGAAGGTGAAAATATTACTTAATATGTCTTAATGCAACAATGTCAGAAACAGGGTGAAAAAGAATTTTTCCACCAAGCACAGAAGGGACTTTTCTGCAACAGGATCAAGAACTCTCTTGGCCACAATGGCCGCACTTTGGCTCCATCCTCACTAAGTCTGCCAAAACGTTCCTCCCTCAGGCCACCAATGAGCTCCCTCTGGCAATCCAGATGGTGCTCTTCTTTGTCTTTCAAGACTCCTTTGCAGAAATTGACACTATTGGTCCCACTGGCCTCCTTCCCTTTTGGGACCCTGAGCATTTCCGATTCTCTCCAGTCTTCTTCCTGGCATCGTCTTCACCCCTCGCTTATTGGTCTAGGCCAGGTACTATTTCATTTTCACCCTGGGCACTCTCCCCAGGCAATTTCATCTGCTCTCATGGCGTTAATGATCGCGCCAGGCTGTGGACTCCAAATCTACACCTCTAGTCTTGACCCGTCTTACAGATGACAGATCTGACTCCAACTGCCCACTTGCTGTCTCCCAGAGTGCGTCAACCTCAACACATGTCAAACTGAACTCATCATCTTTCCCTAAAACCTACTGTTCCTTGTCACTCTCCAAGTCATCTGGAAGCACCACCAGCCACCCGTACACTCAAGATAGGTGCCGAGAGTCATCTCTAACACCTCCCTCCCCTTTCCACTCAGTGCTCAGTCCCACCAATTTGGCTCCTCCAGGGTCTTCTGACTTTGTCCCCTTCTCCCCATCCGTACCGTCACTGCCTTACACTAGGTCCTCATCTCTCTACTGGACAACGATGGCCTCCCACCTCCAGGGTCCACCCCACCCTCTCTGCTCAGTACTATCCAGCGGTATACCTAGAAACACAAGTCTGGTCACATCATTCCTGATTAAATTCCTTCGAAGACTTGTCATCAGCCATGGTGTTGAATCTAAGCATCTTCACAAAACACTATCCCTTTGTGACCAGAACCTTGCATGCCTGACCAGGGCATCTCTCTGTGTTGGAGATCCCTGAACTAACAGGGCTGTTGTGCAACTCTATGGCTTTGGTCCCCCATCTCCTCAGCCTGGAGCAGACTCCCCTACTCACATCCTCTAGATCATCTTCCTGAGCCAACTCCTTCTTCCTTCGGAAGACTTGACTCTGTCCTTTGGGAGCCCAAACTAACCATCTCAAACTGGGTGCAGGGTCCTTCTTTGGGGTTCTCATTGTCCCTTTGTATGTCTCTTTCAAAACCCCAGATTGGGTATGTCTGCCTCTACGTTTTTCCCCATGAAAGGTTACAGACACAGGGATCATGCTTCACTCCCACTGGGTTTGCTAAACCCAGCACATAGTAGGTGCTTTATCTCCAGCGCCTGGCAAAGAGATGATGTTCAATATGCCTTTTTATCTTCTTTAACTGGGTAGCTGTTATTTTTCAGTTTAATAAATACTAAAAAAAATAAAAATGTGTCTTGTAAAGGACTCTTGTGTTCCCCCAGACAGTGCTGGGATCCTGAGATCTAGAAAATTTTCTTTGTAGAGTAGGGAAGGCCCTTACAGGGTTAAGAAATACTATAAATGGTTCTTTTCACACTGTGTCAGGTATGCCTCAGAAAACAATAGTTCCTCCATGGTCTCTTCTGATGATTTGAGTTTCCTCTATATCTCTCCATGGCTTGAAAGTTCATTTCTTTTCAGCACTGGATAATATCCCACTACCTGGATGTGCCACAGTTTACTATTACTACATTCTCCTATAGAACTACTAAGATTTAACTGAGAAAACTCTGAAATGATTGCGTTTTCCTGGCATGAGTTCTATTAAGTTTCTACCATCAAGCAAAAGTGGGGGATGTGAGACAAACTAATTTATAGAAAAGTAATTATATTTCTCGCAACCCCAAAGTTTGTGATCTGAAAATGCACAATTGCTACATAATGAAAAAAATCATGTAACATTTGAGCACTTGATATTAATCCATGGTAGACAGTCATTATCAGTTAATGTTGTTGGACTCTTGAGTAGGAAACACTTAGCTGCAAAGTGGCTCATCTCTTCTTTGTTTCTCTCCCACAGTCTTTCCACTACCATCGAATCCAGACCTTGGCAACAGTAAACTGTGACATGCTGGTTGTGTGGCCCTTGAAACGCCGTTCATTCCCTGACAACCATCGCCCGCCATCAAATGTCCTCTGTTACTGGTTCTACACTACTGTGATGTTGCTTCCTACAGACCATCCGTGAAAACACAAAAAGCTGAGAAAAATGAATATTCATTCATTCACTTCTACATATGTACATGTGTCTGGGTGTGTCTGTGCGCATGTCTGCGTGTCTGTGTCTGTTTGAGTCTGTGTGCGTCTGTGTGTGTGTTCCTATTTTATGTAGGCATTAGGCAGACAAGACACAATCCCTGCCTGCAGTCCAGCAGGGGACACAGACGAGTGCACAGCCCCTTTTATACATTAAAATACTTGTTAAGAGATTATGCTATGGGAACAGAAGGAGAACTGTCGAGGGTCAGTTTTACGTGACAACTCAGCTAGGCCACAGTCCTCGGTCATGTAATCAAACACTAACCTACGTGCTGCTTTGAAGGTATTTTATAGATGAAGTTAACATCCTAAATCAGCTGGTTTTAAGTAAAAGAAACTGTGCTCGATAACGTGGGTGGGCCTTATCCAACAAGTTGAAGGCCTTACGAGCAAAAACAGAGGTTTCTCAGGTAAGAAGAAAGTCTACCTCCTGACAGTTGCATCGACTCCTGCCCGAGTTTATAGCCTGCCAGCTTGTCCTACAGATTTAGAATTGTCACCTCCACAGTTACAGATTTGGGATCGTCACCCTCACAATTAATTTCTTAAAATAAACTTCTATCCATCCATCTATCCGTGTAATTGGTTCTGCTTCGCTGACTGACACGAGAACCCAACCTGTTCTTGTGAGGTCAGGGAAGTCCTCCGTTTAAGTGGGAGATAAAGGGTGGGGAAGGATAAAAATAAGTAGACAGATGTGAAATATATTGAGGTAGGACTGATATGATTTGGCCACTGAAATTGGGGGGTAGGGCAAGAGAAAGGCGGCAATCTAAGATAACGCCCTTTTTGCTGGCTTAGGAAGCTGAGTATATGGCGATGTCAGTCGCTGGACAGGGAACACAGAAACGGTAGCTGGTGTGGGAGGGGCACAAGGAAATCGGTTCTCAACACATTGAATTTGAGGGGTTCTGGGACTTCTAAGCAGTGATGTTCACAGAGCCATTAGAGAGGAGGGTCGGGGGAGGTGGAGAGGGGGAGGGGGAGGGGGAGAGAGGGGGGGAGAGAAGGGGAGAGAGGGAATGAATGAATGAGAGTTCCAGGCTAAGAAACATCAACTCAGTGAGCACTGGAACGCTGCGAGGTGAGGTTTCCACAAAGATGGAGCGGTGGAGTAGACCAAGGGCAGAGCCGAAGAACACTAATTTAAGGGACGAGAGGCAGTGACTGCGGAGGTGACGGCAGGGGAGCTGGCGACACAGAAGCTAGGGGAAGATGCAGCTCCCAAAGGAGGGGTGATGTAGCAGTCAGAGTCACTGAGTGGCCTCTCCGAAACCGCAGGAGTGAACGCGAACACAGAGAGGGAACTAGAAGGTCTCCCAGAAATGCTTTCGAGTCACCCAGAGTAATTGAAAACAGTTAAAGTAAGTTATGATTCAGCACTGGATAATATCCCAGTGATTCTCTTCGTGCCGGAGTAATGTAAAAGTCACACGATTTTAATCGAGAGAGAAAAGGAAACTTGCCCACCTGTTCGGGCAAGTACCCGCGCCCCCTCCACCCTCGCACGGGCGCAGCCAGAGGCAGGGGTGGTCGAGGGGAGCAGGGGAAGTGTGAGCGTAGACGACATTTTCCAGAATTTTGTCTGAAGCGGGGAGAGGTGAGACAGAGCACATGCTTTAGGGGACTGGGGCCGCGGGGTGTTTCTGGGGGGAGCAGGCAGACTGGAGCACGCTTACGTGCCCACGGGGGGAGGCCGCAGAAAGGGTGAAATCGAGCACGTAAATGGGAAGGGAGATAAGTGGTTTTGTGGAGGCTGGAAGAGCTGGGAGTAGGAATTGGCCTAGAAGGAGGAGCTGGGCCCAGGGACAAGGGCGACCTACAGGGAGAATGGCGGGCCGCGCAGCCATGCTTTCCGTGGGTGAGAGAACGGGCATTTGGCGTGGCATTCTGTTTTGTCTGTGCTACAAAGGCCTCAAGGACCACGATGGACACAAAGTCTGCCAACACCGCCAACTTGCACTCCGCCAGATGTTAGAAAAATTCTCACCAAGTACAAGGGCAGGAGAAAGGGGGCCACGTGAAGAAAATACTCGAACATGCACTTGAATACACATACACACACACACACCCCAAGAACAGTTGTGCGTGTGTGCGCTTATGTGTGTTCCTGAGCCAGCATCAGGTGGCTCAGGTTCAGAAACCTGACGGTGGCCACTGGTAAAATACAGGCAGTTCCTGGAAAGGGGCATCGGGGTATTGCTCAGAAAATCCACAAAGGGAACAGCCCCGAGCCGAGCAGCACCAGCAACCGTGAGGGGAGCACAGGAGAAGAGCAGGCCACCCCCAGGCCCCACAGGCTCACCGTGCGCTGGGCAGGGCCATCAGAGGCCCTACAGAGGCTGCTTCATCTTGAAAAGATAGGAGGGGTATTTGTTTTCAAAAGGCCAGTCAAGGAGAGTCTCCTAAGAAATCCCAACCAGCCACGAGTACTTCCAGAAAGGAAGTTGTCAAGATACTTTGGAACTAGCTTCTCAGGAGCAAGTGGCCCATTCTCCATGAGACTCAGGGACACTCGCCAGCCTGTCACTACCATCCACACATTTTCCATTCAAGGAGCCACGTGAACTACCATCTCAGGGGGCTCATTCTTCCTTCCATTTTTTCTACCCATTTTTAAACTTCCCGTCTATATACCTTTTATCATTACACAAGAAAATATAATTTTATTTTTCACAGTGTCTTTGGAGATGCCTTTTTTAATTATTATTATTTCAGGGTATTATGAGGGTACGAACATTACGGTTACACTTTATATCTTTGTCTCACCCAAGCGAGGGTTAGAGGCATGCCCTCCCCCCTACAATGTTCCCCCTGTCCTTTAGTTGTGAGTTTACCTCCCCCCATCCCCTTAATCCCTGGAGAGTGTTACTGCCATGTGATCACCCTAGTGTTGATCAGTTAGTAGCAATTTGATGGCGAGTACAAGTGGAGCCCATTCTTCTGATCTTGTGGTGCCTCACTTGGGATAATGGGCTTAACTTTAATCCAGGAAAGTAAACCACAATGAGATATCACCTAACCCCAGTGAGATTGGCCTCTATCAAAAAATCCCAAAACAACAAATGCTAGCGAGGATGTGGAGAGACAGGAACACTCTTACACTGCTGGTGGGACTGCAAATTAGTGCCTCTGTGGAAAAGAATTTGGAGATACCTCAAAGAGCTAAAAATAGAAATACCATTCAATCCAGCAATAGCACTATTAGGCATCTACCCAAAAGAGCAAAAAACATTCTATGATAAAGACATCTGCACCCGAATGTTTATGGCAGCACAATTCACTATTGCAAGGATGTGGAAACAACCCAAGTG
>CAUYSK010046554.1:0-49192 GCA_963575035.1 Avahi laniger
TTGAGCTCAGGAGTTCGAAACCAGCCTGAGCAAGAGCGAGACCCTGTCTCTACTTAAAAAAATAGAAAGAAATTAATCGGACAACTAAAAATACATAGAAAAAATTAGCCGGGCATGGTGGCACATGCCTGTAGTCCCAGCTACTCAGGAGGCTGAGGCAGAAGGATCGCTTTGAGCCCAGGAGTTCGAGGTTGCTGTGAGCTAGGCTGATGCCATGGCACTCTAGCCCAGGCAAAAGAGTAAGACTCTGTATCCAAAAAAAAAAAAAAAGAAAAAAAGAAAATTCTATAGAGGATGTTTAATTATTTGTTTTGAAAAATAAGAATATTTTAAAGTCTATGAGATGCAAGTCCCTATTTAATAATTAAATTTATTTCAGAAAGCCCACAGTATAAAATATTTCCAGTTCACTATTCTAGCAAATTTCACTTTTTCCTCACATTTATTTTGACCAAAAATGAGGAAAGGATAAGGAATAAAGGAATAAGTGAAATATACTATTGAAATGATTAAATTTCAAAACTATAAGATCTGTATTTAAGAGACTTAAATCTCTTAAATGCAGTCATGTTACTCTACTGTGTAAGAGAAGAGAAACTCAGCCACAATGCACCTATGGACTATTTTTCAATTGAATTTAAAATGGGTAAAAAAACTTTTCACAAGTTTCACAGAAAGCCTACTTGTGGAAGAACTTTGCAAAACATAATAACTCTTATATTTGTGGTTTTCAAGATTTAATAACATGACTTCAAAAACATACCTGTGGTAAAACTTTTTACAGTTAAACATATAGAAAAGGGAGAATATGATTATGCTTTCCAATATACAAAAGGAGTTCTATAAAAACAATCGTCACATCTCATTAGAAATTATTCAGTTCCCATCTACTCAAAAGTTCAAAGAGCTATACAAATACCTATCAGGAAAGGGAGACCTGCTATATTATAACTTGTATTTTTAAGGAATGTTTTTAAAATAATGAAAATACTACCATGCAAATGCAGGATTTACTTCTTGACTCACCTCTCCCCCATTAACATATTCCATCACAAAACACAAACGGTCTTTTGTCTGGAAGGAATATTTCAAGGACTTGAAATAAAAAAGAAAAAATGTTATATTTTAATCCTACATTCTTATCACTATATTGGTACCAAAAATAGAACATTTAGAAATAGTAAGCATGATTGATAAAATGAATTGTTATTGTTCCTTAAGAGTCTATTTTGTTTACTCAAGAATGCTTAAGAGTTTACGAGAAACATAAAACATTTATTTAGCTCAGCAATAGGTATTATTATGAGAAAAATTAAAATGAAAATTTCAAATAAAAGTAAACTTAGTGATTCTGATGAGTACTCTCAATCTATCATTCCATGTATTTGAAACTGTGTTGGTCCTCAAAGTTCTAATCCATGCAACCTCAAACTATGGCCTACAAATTATTCTAGTTGAAGTTGCTTAGGAATACAGTTAAAGTTATTATGTTCATATTTCTAATATAATTTCAATATCACTTTTTGCATACTGGGTGCATAACATGACCCAACAAAGTTGGTTCATGTAATTTGATAGGTTATAAAAAGGTATCAAAATGCTATCTTATTACTAGACAATAAACACAAAAGTAACAAAGTAAGTCGAGGTGTTATATGTAGTGATAACTCTAAAAATGTCTACTTTAAACAATCCTAACAATTTAAAGGGTTCAACTTTTGAAAGTCTAGCTATTATTTTTAATATCCATATGCTTTTAATATCCAGGAACATAAAGAAATTTTACAAATTATCCTTCTATTACAAGGAATCTAAGAATAGGACTAAACAAATCAGTTTGTTTCAAAATAACTAAGTTATATACATATAAATCAGAGTTTATACTTTGTCTAGTGAAAAAAACATATCATGACTTATCCTATCTCCAATATATTTAGTATTCCTGTATTTCTTGTAGTGCTGTGTCCCTCAAAGAAGTCTCATTTCTATAAAGAGTCTCATAAAATATATACAATAAAGATTTCTTCCTTTCATATTTGAAAAAACACTGCCTGATCATTAGTATTTATCAGAAGCCAATAAACAAAAGAAACATAATATCTTTACATTTAATATTAAGGAACTTTAAAAAAATCTACCATTTTCTCAATGGTCTCCTTAAAATGCCACAGGTAACCTATGAGTTTTATGGTTTATTTTTATTTTTTTAATGACAATGAGATTCATGGGAGCAAAAAAAGAAAAAAGTCTCAGGTAACAGATGTATAATGGGAGTGATTACAAATGCATACATACTGTAAAAATCCACACATTCCAATTAATTTCAAAGAAATTTGACTTACGGTCTTTCCACAAAGAAAATGGCTATTTTAAATAATATCTAAATGAATGTTATTTAAAATGTAATTTTTCATATAACAAAATTCCTTAAATTTAAAATGTTACGATTATAATGTCTCTCTTCTAGTCACTTACTGTCAAAAAGGGATGTCTAGTGTTCTTTAACACTCTGCTTTCAGTTAGAGTGTGTGCCACTTCGTCCTACAAAGGAAAAAAGCAAACCTTTAATACATGTTCTGAGCACTGATAATATAAAAATTTCACTATTTACCTAAAATCAGAAGAGGTTAAACCCAGAGGTAGAAAAGGATTTAAAAACATAATGGTATGCTTCCTTTATTGTTCAGCTTCCCCTCCCCCCAAAAACAAAACAAAAATCAAATTAATGATTTAATTCAGTTAGCTGTAAGGTATAAACTCATATAAACTCACTCATAATTAAAGTATATCAATCATGATACATAAAAATCAACCAAAAAATTACGAGGGACAAAGAAAATTAAATACTAAAATTTTCCCCTAAAACGGAATGCCTTATCAGCTAATATTTCAGCATGAGTAATTAGTATTTCCATGTTTGTAATAAATTTTATTCAGTGGGATATAAAGAATATAATTTACAATAAAGACCACAGAATCTCTAAGTCTCCTATTTTAAAAAATCAGTTATTAAAGAGAAGAACAGAATACACATATAATATTTCTCAATTATACATTTTAAACATAGAAAGGCAGAGGCTTTTTAATGTGCTTAATTTTTTTAAAAAAAATCATTTCTTTATTTATTTAGAGACAGAGTCTCTGTTACCAAGGCTGGCCTCGAACTCCTGGGCTCAAGCGATCCTCCCGCCTCAGCCTCCCGAGCAGCTAGGATTACAGGTTTGACGTGCTTCTTTATAAAAAGGTAGTGACTCTCATACTCATGGTGACAATTATAAAATGTGGCTGTATTTCAAACCCAAAATAAACTAAGAATGTTATTGAATGTTAGTTCCCCAGTTTCGTACATAAATCTTATCTTGACATCAAAAGCAAACTAGGAAATATTTTCTTCAACATACAAAGATATGTAACAAATGTTTCATATTTCAGAAGTAACACCATCTTACAGAAAGGAAAGGCAACTGCTAAAACTAACATAGCATCTCTGTTCTTTGCTTCCATTGAGATTCTAAACAAAGCCCTTGCAGGATCTATTTCCTAACACTGTCAGCAAATCAAAATTAGATTATAAGACAGACAGACACAAAGAGCAAAACATCAGGATATTGCCATGTATTTATCATATTTATAAAATTATTTGACCTTAGTTAGACCTAGAAGATAAATGAGAAATAGATTAATCAAAGAAGTGAAGATGCCAAAACTGTTCCAAGAGGGTCAGGCCAATTAATTATATCTGAACAGAAAGTAAAGTGTAATTAACAACACAGTATGTAAAACAGTGAAGCAAAGCATAAGCATGAGACCACTACAGTCTTGTTTCATAGGAGCCAGTTTTAAGTGCTCAATTTGAAAGCCACTGTCATATCATGCTATAATTCCTAAATTAATTAGAATAATAGCAAACATTTTAATACGAATTAAATCAGAAGCAGAAACGATACCAGAAGTGATTTCTATACCGACAGTGCCTAGCATAATGGCTAGCATACAGCAGATACTTAATGTCTGTTGAACTGAATTGCTCATCACAGGAATGAATTCCAAGACATCAGGTGTGTGGGAGTTCATTCATTCATTCATTCATTCATCCACTCATTCCTTCAACACACATGCAACAAATATGTTTTGGGTATTGTTCTACACATCCAAGACAAGGCACTGAACAAAACAGACAAACGTCACTGCTCTCCTGGAGCTTTCATTCTGGTTAGTCAGATGATGATCAGTGTTAACAGGAAAAAAATCGAAGGGGACATTGCAGTTAATGTGCATCACATAATGAATAGAAATACATTATTTAGCATTCCGTAAGTAACTATCTTGTGATATTCAGAACCAAAACCACTCATTAAAAAAAATAAAATCACGGATGTACACTTTCTAAACTCAGAATGGCGCAGGTATAAAGCGGTTTAATAAAAAATATAAGATCACTTTGATCATGGAATTTACAGGCAAGTAGACAAATAGCCACCATAAATAATTACTATACTATTTATAATTCTGATAAGTATTAAAGAACAAATGGAGGTTGCGGACTTTGGGAAATGAGGTTGTGAAGGAAAACCAGTGCTACTGGACGAGTGTACGTTGGTGATGTGACGGTGAGGGAGATGCGGAGTCGGGAGTACCACAATTTGATCTGTGTTTTAAAAAGTCTACTCATGTTTTTCTGAAAAGAACAGCAAAAATTAGGAGACCACTACAGTCCTCCAGAAGAAAAATGAGGATGGCTTTGACTACAATGGTGGCAGCAGGAAGCGGAAAAAGGGGGATAGTTTTGGGATATAAAATTAACAGTAATAATATAAAAGTCATATGTCTCCAACATGAAGGTGAACCAAATGAAATATTTCTTTATAGGCAGTCACCAAGATAATCACAGGAGAGAGAACATTTGTTATGGTTTAGGATGTTAAGTGATCTGGGTCAGGAAATAAGAACAGACTAAAGTAAGTATGAAAGTCATTTGAGGCCAGAAAAGATATTTTAGTGCTTTGAATAATGTTTCTGGGGGGTATTTCATTTTGTTAAAACAAGCCCATCACATATAATGGTTATTTTTCTAAATCACTTAATAAGTTTCATGAGAGAAGACTGGTTTTTTTTATTTTAAAAAAAATTCTGTAGTCTGTCTGAATACATCAAAGGAGCCTAGGAAAGATATATGGAGACAAAAGCTAAAACAGTATTTCTTTAAAAATGAAACTGGAATACCGTGTACATATCTTTCAGATATTAAAATATATTTTCTACATTTTACATCTGATCAGACACAATTTTTCCCATTAATGCATATTTAATAGCACTGTATTTCACATACTAATTAGTTTCTACTTTCAAGATAAGGTATGCACAAGCTAAAAAGTAAACACAGATGCCAATAATTTGTAATTATAGTTAAAAGCAACAAGTCAAAACAAAAAGTTAAAAATAACAGCGATAAAACTTAGTGGCTATAACAATGTGATGCTTTTAAAACTCCATTCGTTGATCATAATTACAAATGAAGAGTTCTAGAAATGCTTGGGTATACAATGTAAGTATAATGATTTCTTTCATGAGAAAGCTTTTGAAGTACAGATTCACATACATTCACCCAGGGTGAAATAGTAAATAAAGAATTTTAAAATCTGCTTTCTTTCCCAGAAGGGAGCTTTAGGGAAAATGGGATTTTATTTCTTGAGGACTCACATGAGGCAGAAGAACAGTCCTCTCCAATGCATCACTCACCCTCTTCCACGTGCGCACTCCTGCACTGCGGCAGTGCGGTTACTGAGGGGGACGGGGCGGAGGCGATGGCAAAGAGGAGGAGAGAGGGAACGTCTCCACACGTCGGTGAAGCACACTGAGGGTGGCATCCTCTTTGATTCCTGAACCGACTTGGCAAGTTAAGCTTTATCATTCCCATTTAACACGAGGAATCTGAGGTTCACAGACGTTAAATTCCTCAAGATGCAGGTGACAAAGTCAATACTAATTTCACATCTAAGCCAAACATTAAAGGTCATTTCCATGTCACAAGACTGCCTCCATCTTCAAATAACTTAGCATGTACTTAACTTAGGCATTATTTCTCTGTTCACTTTATTTTCTCCATCTTGACCAAAAGTCCACAGTGACTGACTCTATCAGAAGCTAGCTGAAACAAGACACACTGCCTAAAGCATTTCCTTCATCCATCCAGAGCTATAAATGAGACCCAGAGGAGGACATACGGTGGGTGGGGGAAACAGGAGAAGAGGGAGAGCGTCACCCTGACACACCTTAAAAAAAAACTGGCACATAATAGTTGTGCATATTTGCAGGGTATATATTATATTTTGACACATTCACATATGTATAATGATCAAATCAGGGTAATTAGATATTCATCACCTCATTTATCTTTTCTTTATGCTGGGGACATTTGAATTCTTCTCTAGTTATTTAAAAACGTACAATAGATTATTGCTAACCATAGACACCCTACTGAACTATCGAACATTAGATCTTATTCCTTCTAACTGTATTTTTGTACTCCAACTTCACCTGCCTCTCCCGCTAGCCTTTTTCAGTGCTAGGAACCACCAGTCTACTCTCTGTATTCAGGAGATCGACTTTTTTAGCTCCCACATGAGTGAGAACATGTAACATTTGTCTTTCTGTGCCTGGTTTATTTCACTTAACATAATGACCTTCAGTTCCAGCCCTGTGGTTGCAAATGACAGAATTTTCCTCTCTTTATGGTTAAATAATATTCCATTGTGTATACATACATTTTCTTTATCCCACCGACAGCTGATGGACACTTAGGTTGATTCTGTATTTTGGCTATAGAGAATAGTGCTGTAATAAATATGGAGGTGCAGATGTCTCTTCAAAGTACTGATTTCTTTCCTTCTGGATGTACACCTAGCAGTGGGATTGCAGGATCATATGGTAGTTCTACTTTTAGTTTTTTGAGGAATCATCACACTGGTTTCCATAGTGGCTATATTAATTTACATTCCCACCAACAGTACACGCGGGTTTCCTTTTCTCTGTATCCTCATCAGCATCCATTATTTTTTGTCTTTTTCATAAAAGCCATTTTAACTGTGGTGATATCTCATTGCAGCTCTGATTTGCCTTTCCCTAATGATTAGTGAAATGGCACACTTATTTTTAATTAAACCACAATGATTACCAGTGATCATTATTTACTTTTTCACTGTCTCTGCAAGTCATGTGTTAGCAATCTACACTCTTTTCTCCCAAGAGAGATGTCACACTTATCAAGCTCTAAATTTGGGGTCCCAAATTTCCCCTCTTAAAAGGTTGAGCATTGGCCCAGATGCTGACTTCTAACACTTCTTCCATTTTCCAATTGTCACCCTGTCTTTTCACTGTTCCTTGATTTCTATCCCTTTTGAAGATTTTTCACTTTTATGGAGAAAATGAAAGCACAATTGTTGTGTTATCTATGAACACTATCACCTTTCTCAAGTACTGTATTTGATACTTTGTTCTTGATGCTCCTGTTCCAAGTATTACTTACATGGAGGGCTACATTAACTCCTTTGCCTTCCATCATGATATAATCACTTTAGACTCCAGTCTCTTCTGCCTCTCTCAATTCCCTGGATTGGACAAGTTAGTCTCTACTCTCTCACCTCATATTCCATATCAATAGAGACAAATTACCTAAACACACTGCTTGCCTATGTAACTGACCTCCAATAAAAACTCTGGACACCAAGGCTCAAGTGAGCTTCTTTGGGTGACAACACTCCACAAGTGTTGTGACTCATTGCATTTGTGATGGTTAATTTTAGGTGTCAACTTGACTGGTTTAAGGAATATCTACAGAACTGGTAAAACATTATTTCTGGGTATGTCTGTGAGTGTGTTTTCAGAGGATATTGGCATTTGAGTCAGAGGACTGAGTGGGAAGATCCGCCCTCAATGTGGGCAG
Organism: Avahi laniger; assembly: GCA_963575035.1. NCBI lineage: Eukaryota > Metazoa > Chordata > Mammalia > Primates > Indriidae > Avahi > Avahi laniger. The sequence continues at coordinate 7,943 of CAUYSK010046554.1, forward strand.
TCACCATCAAATCAGCTGGGGGCTTGGATAGAACAAAAAGGCAGAGAAAAGGTTCTCCCCTGGAGCTGGGACACTCTTCTTCTCCTGTCCACAGAGATCAGATCTCTCAGCTCCCTGGCCTTTGGACACTAGGACTTACACCAGTGCCTCCCTGGGTTCTCAGGCCTTCAGCCTCAGACTAAGAATTACACCACCAGCTTCCCCGTTTCTGAGATTTCTGGACTTGGACTAAGACATATTAATTATGAGACACTGGCATTCCAGAGTCTCCAGCTTGCAGACAGCCTGCTGTAGGAATTCTCAGCCTCCATAGGGGTGTGAGCCAATTCCCCTAGTAAGTTCCCTCTCATATATTTATATCTCTATATGTATTCTATTTGTTCTGTCTCTCTAGCAAACACTGACTCCACTATCACACAGCATCCATGTGACTCCACTGGGAGAGGACACCTTGAAACTGGTACCGGGTTTCTCCTGGAATTTGTTCCATGGCGGCTTTCCCTTTGCTGATTTTAATCTGTATCTTTTCACTATAATAAACTATAACAACATATATATCAGCTTTTTTGAGTCTTGTGAGTCATGAATCAGTGAGCCTGAGAGTGGTCTTTGGCATCCCTGACAAAGATGGCATCTGAAGTAGGATTAGTTAGAACAACCCTGACTAAAACATGGCATTGTCTAGAAAAAGGAAGGATGACAAGGCAGATGATAAACTTCTGATGCCAAAATGGGTACCAAGTCCCATGGTATGATACAGCTGGAGCTTCCCTACATTACCTCAACTCTCCTTATTCCTACCTAATGCAAAGGCCCTGGGAGCAGGGCCACAGCTGTGGGTGCCAGAACAGGGATAATCCCTAAGCAAGAAATTGTAATTACACTTTTAAACCATTATTCCAGAATTCCTAAAGGCCTAATGAGATGGCTCGTGCCTTCATCCCTTCTAGGAAAACGGGAGTGGACAGAGAATGCAGCTGCAGTGGCTAGTGGTAAAGACAGTTCACTAGTTCTGTGACAACATAACTCAATCCTTTATGAATGGGAATGGACTTGAGGGGGAAGCACTTAGTAGACTACTATTGCTGTAGGCAATCTGGTTCAGCACATGCCTTCCAAAAGTGGAAAAGCTCCCATTTTGAGGTATCTAACTATATTAATTTCTTGTGGCTGCTGTAAGAAAATAACAAAAAAACTTGATGGCTTCAAACAACAAAAATTTATTCTCCCTAGTTCTAGAGAGCAGAAGTACAAACTCAAGATGATCAGAGTCATGCTCTCTCCAGAGGCTCCAGAGAAGAATCCATCCCATGCCCTTCTCCCGGCTTCTAGTAGCTGCTGGCAGTCCTTAGCATTCCTTGGCTTGGAGCCACATCAGTCCAGTCTCTGCCTCTATCTTTGTATCACTGCCTCCTTTGTGTGGGTCAAATCTCCTGCTTCCTCATTCTAATAAGGACACTTACCATTGGATTTAGGTCCTCCCCAGATTATCAAAGATGATCTCCTTATCTAAAGACTCTATTAATTATGTCTGCATAATTGCATCTGCATATACCTTTTCCATATAAGACAACATTAATATCCCAAGGATCAGGGTGTGGACACATTATTTACGGAGCCACCATTCATTCACTACAGGTCACCCCATCCCAACATTCCCCAAACTCTCAATCTATTACAGTATCAACTCTATATCCAAAATCTCAACTAAATATCATTTGCTCAAAAGCCCAAAATCTCATCATCTAAATCACATATGAGTGAGACTCTGGATATGATCTATCCTGGGGAAAAATTCCTCTATAACTGTGGACCTCCTAAATTAGAAAACAAGTTATTTGCTTCCAAAATAAAATGAGGGAACAGGCATAAGACAGACATTGCCATTCAGAAAGGGAGAAATTGAAAGGAATAAAGACATCACTGATCTCAAGCAAGTTCTCAACCCAGCAGGGGAAATTCTATTAGATTTCAAGGTCTGAGACTAATCCTCCGTAATTTGCATATCTGTCCTCTAAGCCCATGATGGCTCTATAGGCCTCTCAGTCCCTGGTGGCTATGTCAACTTCTTCCTTTGCAACTATTGGCCTCTGCTCTCATTCTTTTTCTTTAAGAATATACCATGCTTTCAGCTGACATCCATCAATTATATCATTTCTTTTAGACTGACAGGGTTTGTAACACTTTTAACTATAATTAACTTTTCTGTGTTTTATCCACTGATAGGTTCTAAAAACTAAACACTGATTTGGTGTTTGTAGTAAATATCATTCATGACAGAACCAAATACTATGCTTAGACTTGTAATGAAGGAAAGGTCACGCCACATCGATAAACCTGAGCTCCTCAAAAGACGATGCTTCATGCATATTGGACAAATAGCCTCTTATACAGGTGTACCAAGGAGATACTATGAGTTAGGTTCCAGTATCACAACAAAGTGAGTCACACAATTTTTTTGGTTTCCCAGTGCATATAAAAGTTAGATTTACACTACATTGTAGTCTATTAGGTATGCAATAGCATTATGTCTAAAAAATGTACATACTTTAATTTAAAAATATAATATTTATTTTATCCAAAAAACAGCTAAGGATCATCTGAGCCTTCAGCAAGCTGTAATCTTCGTGTTGGTGGAGGATCCTGTCTTGATGCTGACTGCCGCCAGCTGGTCAGGGTGGTTGCAGAAGGCTGTGGTTGCTGTGGCAATTCCTTAAATAAGACAACAGCAAGATTTGCTGCATCAAGCGACTCTTTCTTTCATGAAAGATTTCTCTGTAGCACGCAATGTTGTTTGATAGCACTTTACCAACAGTAGAACGTCCTTCAAAATTGGAGTCAATCCTCTCAAACTCTGCTGCTGCTTTATCGACGATGTTCATTTAATATTCCACATCCTTTGTCATTTCAATAAGGTTCACACATTCTTCATCAGGAGATTTCATCTCAAGAAATCTTTTTTTTTTTTTGCTCATCCTTAAGAATTAACTCCTCATCCATTAATGTTTCATCACGTGATTGCTGCAATTCAGTCTCATCTTAAGGCTCCACTTCTAATTTTAGTTTGCTTGCTATTTTTACATCTGTAGTTACTTCCTCCACTGAAGGTTTGAGCCCCTTAAAGTCATCCAAAAGAGTTGGAATCAGTTTTTGCCAAACTCCTGTTCATGTTGATATTCTGCCTGCCTCCCATGAATCATGAATGTTCTTAATGGCATCTAGAACGGTGAATCATTTCCAGAAGGTTTTCAATTGACTTTGCCCAGATCCATTAAAGGAATCACTACCTATGGCAGCCATAGGCTTACCATATGTATTTCTTAAAAGAGTAAGACTTGAAAGTCAAAACTACTCCTTGATCTACAGGGCTGCAGAATGAATGCTGCATTAGCAAGCATGGAAACAACATTAATCTCTTGGGATATCTCTATCAGAGCTCTTGGGTGACCAGATGCATTGTCAATGAGCAGTAATATTTTTAAAGGAATTATTTTTCTGAGCAGTAGGTCTCCATAGTGGGCTTAAAATATTAAGCAAACCATGCTGTAAACAGATGTGCTGTCATCCAGGCTTAATTATTCCATTTCTAGAACACATGCAAAGTAGATTTAGCATCATTCTTAACAGCCCTAGATTTTCAGAATGGTAAATGAGCATTGGCTTCCAACTTAAAGTCTGCATTAGCTGCCAACAAGAGGGCTCCTGGCCTATCCTTTGAAGCCAAGCATTGACTTCTCCTTTCTAGCTATGAAAAGTCCTAGACGGCATCTTCTGCTGATATAAGGCTGTTTCCTTTACTTGGAAAAATCTGTTTAATGTAGCTACTTTCATCAATAATCTTAGATCTTCGGGATAACTTGCAGCAGCTTCTATAGCAGCATGTGCTGCTTCACGTTGCATTTCTTTGTTATGGAGCCAGGTTCTTTCCTTAAGCCTCATGAACCGACCTCTGCTAGCTTCCAACTATTCTTCTGAAGCTTCCGCAAATCTCTCTGCCTTTATAGAACTGAAGACAGTTAGGGCCTCACTCTTAATCAGGCTCTGGCATAAGGGAATGTTGTGGCTGGTCTGACCTTCTGTTCAGAACACTCAAAACTTCTCCATACATACCAGCAATAAGGCTGCTTCGCTTTCTTACCATTCATGTGTTCATTGGAATAGCACTTTTCATTTCCTTCAAGAAATTTTCCCTTGCATTCATAACCTGGCTAAATGTTTGGCACAAGAGGCATAGCTTTTAGCCTGTCTCAGCTTTGAACATGCCTTCCTCAGTAAGCTTAATCATTTCTAGCTCTTGATTTAAAGTGAGACACATGCAACTCTTCCTTTTATGTGAACACTTAGAGGACAAATTGTAAGGTTATTAATTGGCCTACTGTCAATATTGGGTTCCAGTAAATAGGGAAGCCTGAGAGGAGGGGGAAAGAGGAGTATGGATGGTTGGTGAAGCAATCAAAACACACACAGTATTCGTCGATTATGTTCGTCTTCTTATACAGGTGCAATTTGTGGTGTCCCAAAACAATTATTTTACAATAGTGACAATGAAGATGACTGATCACAGATCAACATAAAAGTTATAACGAAAAAGTTTGAAATATTGCGAGAACTACCAAAATGTGACACAAGAGACAAAAGTGAGCATATGCTGTTGAAAAAATGGCACTGATGGATTTGCTTTATGCAGTGTTGCTAAAGGCTGTCAATTTATAAAAAATGCAATATCTGCAAAGTGCAATGAGGTTTGCCTATACTCCATTCATTGCTCATAACCATTCCATTTCACTTTGCTTCATGTATGGACTGTTTTTCTTGAACAAATATTTGTTTTCTTTAAGTTTCTAAATTATTTTTCCTTCTTCCTTTATTCTAGCATTAGCCAACTTAAGTCAAATAATCTAATAGGAACTGTCTATTTACTCATCTGTCAGGTTGGGATTTCTTTTCAGTGCGCTGAGTTTTAGTTCTATCATTTCATGGATCCCATCCCTGACTCTTTCTTGAATTTCCTTCTAAGTTTTGCTAAAAATAAGTGTCGCACAGTTTGGTTGTCATTCCTCTATTGAGAGGCAATCTGTTCTTGCTGTCTGAAAGCTTTTAAGCTCATCTTTCAGCCTTGATGTTCAGAAATTTCCTGAAAACATAAAAGAATGTGTAAGGGGTCCTCTTTCCTTTGTTCAGCACACAGTAGACCCTTTTGTCTGAAGACTTCTTCAGGTCTAACAAATTTTATTTCTTTGATTAGTTTTCCTAATCTTTTTAAAAATCCTTTCAATTCTTACAAATGTTGGTTTCCTCTGACTGAGCTTTAATGTAGTAACTATTCTATCAGTATTTTCCATCTATTTTTGGTTCTTCATTCTCAAATATTCCCTCAAATTTATTTCTAATCCTTCTATTAAATTTTTTTATTTTAGTATCCACACATTAAATTTACAATTACTCTTTCTTGTGCTTTACTTTTTTTCAATTTGTTTGATACATACAATACCTTTTTCTATCTTTGTACATGTACTATAACCGGAGATTGTTAACTTATTTCTTTTCTCTGTTTTGTCTATTTTCACCAGGATCAACTGTTTTTTTGTTCCTTTTGGTGTTTTTCTTTTATTTTAGATTTTTCTCATCTGCTTTGTGATCCTCAGTAGTCTGTTCACATTCTTGAATGATAAATAAAGTGAATTAGTTGAGCTCTGGTTTCCTTGATGAATGAGAAAACTAACCATAAATTCTCCTATAAGGATTAGAAAACATTCGCTAGCACATTTCATTTTAAGAGTATGAGGTGCGGAACTGAATGGTCACTTGACTACTTCAGTCTGAACTCCACAGATGTCCAGTAAAATAGGGTGCCAACTGCCACACCTGGGATCCTCGCTTTTCCAAAACAGACTACTCAGTAACAATAGTAAGGGCAGCTACTTTTATTCTGATGATATAAACATGAGTCACTGGCTGGGGATATGAGTGGGATTAGACTGACCCAATTGTTCTAACCAAGGTAAGTTAAAACTTGCACACTGCTTTTTTATACACTCCTCCTCCTCAGAACATGCTAAAAAGATACTGGGCATGTCGGTGGGGCTCTATCAAGTAGAAAGAATCCCACTTCAGCTATATTCCTTTCTGTTCCCTGTTCTGGACTGTGATATCCTCTACTATATTTATGTTACCAATATACAAATTGCTTGCAATTTCCATAACTTCATAAAATGTACTTACACTGTAAAATTAAGGAAGTCAAACCAGAGATCCTTGGAGAAATGACTGATTCCAAGGCTGAAGTAGGGGAAATACAGGAGGAGCACAGAGAATCTTGTGGTGCCAGAAAGCAAAGAGATGTTAAAATCAAAATAAGGATATGTCAAAAGGGCACAGGAACAACCTGAATGCTCTCAATGGCCAAAGCTTGAATAATCATAGCAATAAATGACAGTATTGCATTACCACCTATAGAATAAAATAAGTATCTATGACTCTGTGCAAACATGAATAATTAAAGAGGCCGGGCATAGTAGCTCACACAGGTAATCCCAGCACTCTAGGAGGCCAAGGCAGGAGGATTACTTGAGGCCAGAAGTTCAAGACCAGCCTGGGCAACATAGTGAGATCCTATCTCTACAAAAAAGAAAATTAAAAATTAGCTGGGCATGGTGGTGCAGGAGGCTGAGACAGAAGGATCACTTGAGCCCAGGAGATCAAGGCTGCAGTGAGCCACTGCATTCCAACCTGGGCAACAGAGTGAGACCCTGGGTCTAAAATAAAAATAAATGAATAAGTGAATAAATAAATGAGGAGAAAGAACACTCTCTGGCAAAGTAGGAAACACCAGGAATCCATCTCCCCACCTAGAGAACAACTGCATTGGCAGAATCTATCTGAGGTAACTATCTGGGAACTCTGGAGAGTATTGAAGACTTGCAACTTCCAAGAGAAGGCTTGGATGGTGACCTGTGGTTAATTTTGGTCATTTCAGCTCTCGGCTGGGTAGTGGCTACCCATCACTCACACCCAGCCCAAGGACAGAGCAGCAACTGTATGTGTGTTCCTAGAGCAGCTTAAACACTACTTGTGAGACCATGGTGGGCAATAAGGACCTTGCTTTACGAATATTAAGAATCTATATTGTAATCACAGATTACAATACTCAAAAGCAACCACACAAATGGGGAATTTAGAGTTACTGTACATGCCCAAGGAGAGGAATGGGCTCAGAACAAAACCTAAGAAGATCTGATGTTTATACCTCAGATGGATACCAGCAAATCCAAGGAAAGAGGACAGGGAGAGAATGTGATCCAAAGTACCACATTATAAGATTCAAATGTTCAGTTTTCAACAACAAAAAAAAATCAGAAGGAACACCAAAAAAACAGGAAATTAAGATCCATTCACAGGGGGAAAAAAATCAATAGAAAGTATCCCTATGAAAGAACAGATGGAGGACTTACTAGACAAAGACATCAAAAAAAACCATCTTAAAGGTGGTCAAAGAGCAAAAAGAGGATGTGGGAAAAGCCAAGAAAACAATATATGAGCAAAATGGAAACATAAATAAAGAGTTAGAAAATATTAAAAGAAACCAAAAGAAATCCTAGAGCTAAAAAGTATAATAACTGAAATTTAAAATTCACTAGAAGGCTTCAAAAGCAGATTTGAGCAGGCAGAAGAATGAATCCGCAAACTTGATAAGACAATCGAAATTATAGACTCTGAGGGACAGAAAAAAAAGACTGCAGAAAAGCGAAGAGAGCCTAAGGCTGGTATAGGGCACCATCAAATAGGCCAAATACACATTGTGCGAATCCCAAAAGGAGAAAGAGAACAGTGACTATTTGAAGAAATAATGGCTGAAACCTTCCCAGATTTGACAAAAGACATGAATTTAAATATCCAAGAAGCTCAATGAACTCCAAGGAGATAAACTCGAAAAGAATCACACTGAGCGACATTATAATAACATTGTTGAAAGCCAACGACAAAGAAAGAATCTTGAAAGCAGCAAGAGAAACAACTCATCACATACAAGGGATCCCTAGACTCTCAGCAGATTTCTCATTAGAAACTTTGCAGGCCAGAAGGAAATAGGTTGATATTAATATATTCAATGAACTAAAGGAAAAAACATTCAACCAGGAATCCTATATCCAGCAAAACTGTCCTTCAAAAATAAGAAGTTAAGATACTATAAGATAAACAGAAGCTGAAGGAGTTTACTACCACTGTCTTTAGTATTTCTTGCCCTACAAGAAATACTAAAGACAGTCCCTTCAGGTTAAAATGAATGTATACTAGACAGCACGTTGAAGCCATATGGAGAAAAAGATCCCGAGTAAAGGTAAATACCTGAGCAATTATAAACAGTAGTATTATTGTAACTTTGGGTTATAACGACACTTTTTGTTTTCTACATGTTTTAAGAGACTGATGCATTAAAACATTAATAGTCTATGTTTTTGTACACATAATGCATAAGGATGTCATTTTTAATATACCAACAACTGAAAATAAGTGAGACTAGAGCTAAAAAGAAGCCGAGTTTTATATGTTATTAAAGTTAAGGCAGTATAAATTCAAATTAGAGTATTACAACTTTAGGATATTAAATACAATCTCTCTGGTATCCATGAAGAAAATATTTACAGAAAATAGAAGGGAATTAAAATGTTTCACTCAAAAGACAACTAAATCCAAAAAGCAACAGTAATGCAAGAAATAAGGGGCAAAAAAGCTGTAAGACATATAGAAAACAAATAGCAAAATGACATAAGTTCTTCCCTACCAGGAATAACTTTAAATGAAAATGGATTAAACTCTCCAATCAAAACACAGAGACTAGGAATGAATTAAATAAACACACAAAAAGTATGAGCCAACTTAATGCTGTCTACAAGAGACTCACTTTAGGTCCAAATATACAAACAGGTTAAAAGTAAAAGGGAAAAAAAGATAGTCCATGCTAATATTGTCCCCCTTATCAGCTGGGGTTATGTTTCAATATCTCCAAGTCGATGCCTGAAGCCATGGATGGTATCGAACCCTATATAGTCAGTCATCCCTTGGTATCTGCAGGAGTTGCTTCCAAGCAATACCCATTTGGGTATCCCTACAGATACCCGAATTCACAGATGCTTGAGACCCTTGTATAAAATAGCATAGTACTGTATATAACCTACATAGATCCTCCCAGATAAGTTAAATCATCTCTAGATTATTTTTAAGACCTAATACAATATAAATGCTATGTAAATAGTTGTTATACTATATTGGTTTTTACTTGTATCATTTTTATTGTTGTGTCATTATTGTTATTATTATTTTTAATATTTTCAATCCTTGGTTGGTTGAATCTGTGGATGAAGAACCAACAGTTAAGGAGGGCTGACTGTATATGTTATGTTCTTTCCTACACATACATACCGATGATAAAGTGTAATTTATAAATTAGATACATCCATTATAAATGAATGTTAAAATCAGATTAACAATGATAATAATAAAATAGAACAATTACAATACACTGTAATAAAACTTCTGTGAATATGGTATCTCTTTCTCTCTCTCTCAAAATACCTTATTTTACTGTATTCATCTATTCATGGACTGCAGTTGACCATAGGTAACTTAACTCGCAGAAAGCAATACTGCAGATGGAGAGGGGGGCAACCTGAGTAAACCAAAGAGAGCAGGGGTAGCTATAATATTATAGTATCAGACAAAACAGACTTTAAGTGGAAAAGGTTACAAGAGACAAAAAAAGACATAACTGATAAAAAGGTCCAATACAACAAGAGGGTATGACAATTACAAACATTTACATACCTAGTAACAGACCATCAAAATATATGAAAAACTGACATAACTGAAAAAAGAAATAGACTATTCTACAGTGCTGGTTGGAGATTCCAATTCCCCACACTATCAATAACAGATAGAATGACCAGACAGAAGATGAGGCAACAGAAGACTTGAACAGCACAATAAAGCAACTAGATCGAACAGACATACACAAGATACTCTACTAACAACATTCTTCTCATGTTTACATGAGACACTCTCCAGGATAGGCCGTATGTTTGGTCACAAATTAAGTCTCAATTCATTTAAAAAGACAAATACAAAGTATCTTCTCCGACTACAATGGATGAAGTAGAAATAAATAATAAAAAGAAAACCAGAAAATTCACAAATTTGTGAAGTTAAACAACAGACTCTTAAACAACCAATGGACAGAAGAAGAAATCACAGGGAAATTAGAAAATACTTAGAGATGAATGAAAACAAAAATACAACATCATCCAAACTTACAGGATGCAGAAAAAGCAGTGCTAAGGGGGAAATTTATAGCTATAAATGCTTACGTTAAAAAATAAAAAAGATCTTGAATCAACAACCTAACTTTATAACTTAAGGAACCTGGGAAAAAAAAAACTAAACCCAAAGCAAGCAGAAGGAAGGAAAAATGTAAAGATTAAATCAAAGATTTAAAAAAATTGAGAGAAGGAAACAGAAAATCAACAGAACTTGGTTCTTTGAAAAGACAAAATTGACAAAGCCTTTAGCTAGACTAACAATAAATGTTATTAGGAATAAGGGAAATAAAACATCATCATTAAACAACAGTTATCATTATCGTAGACAGAAACCACTAAAATTAGAAGATGAAAGCTTAAGAAGAAACAGGATATTCGCATAGTCTCAGAGTATTTCCTCTAAGATTTTTATTAGGGAGAAATAGTAATTTTACAAAGGAGAAATTCAGTAGATACCACTTTAATCAAGTGATCAGTTAATGTCACCAATAAAAAGACCCATGAACACCATTTACTCTCTGATCATCAGGATCCAAACCCCTGGTCTTGTCAGATTCCAAAATGTCACAGTGTTAATTATTTTGCTATAAACAAGCATACTTTTTTTTTTAATTTTTTTTTTCTTTCATTGTCAAAGTCCTTCTCAACAAGCATATTATCTTTGAAGAAATAAATGGATTTGTTGGGGGAAAGCAGAAAGGAACCACATCAATCAGAATATTCCATCATTTGTGAAATATACCAAATTCTGTACAATTACTCAGGAAAAGTATAAGTAATTAGTGAGATAAAAAGTGTCTAACAAAATATTTTCAAGTATGATGAACAGAAATTAAATAATGGGGAATAACTAAGGCTAGCATATAAAAGGAGAAATAGAATGGAACTGACACATATACCAATGCTTGATATATAGTGGATGGTAATAATAATAGCAGCAAATATTTATAATAATATTTTCTATTTACTACTATTTTAATTTTAATGTAATTTTATTCAATATGTAATTTAATTTGTTAAATTTATTTAAAAATGATGGCAAACATTATTACATTTATCTATTCATTTAACCCTGATAATAATCCTATGAGGTGGGTACTATTATTAGTCCCATTTTGCAGATTAGAAAATAAAGGCATAAAAAGTTGGGTAATTTATTTGGGACCATTTTCTAAGTGGCAGAGCCTACTATACTGTACTACCTCCCAGAAAAATATCAGTTTAATTAAGTGCTAGGTACTATGCTAAATACTTTATATATCCTATTCTTCAAAATATTCCTGTCCAAAGTTTTTATTCTACCAGTTTTACAAATGAAAAAAACTAAGGCTTTAATGGGCTCTCCAACACACTGCAGGATATTTAGCATGTCTGACTCCTACCTGGTGACTGTCAGAAGTGCCCCTCCCCCCGAGTCACTGTGATAAGGAAATTATCACCCCCCAAAGATTTCCAAGTGCTCCTAAGGAAACAGTACTCCCCCAAAAACTGGATGTTAAAGGTTATTAGGTGGGATGGGAACTTAGGCTTGTATGACTCCAAACTCAATGTTCTTTCCAGTAGGGGACACTGACTTCTGAAGGAACTGAGATTGAAACAAATGTATAAAGACAGGAGGAACGTACTTTCATGAAGTGTATGGCGCAATACACTTCAGATGAGGACACTATGGTAGCAAATAGCTGAAAGTTAAAGTAGTCTACAAAGTATAATGATAATATTGTATGTATTATTTATTGAATTAAGTAGAACATAAAGCATAGACCAATTGTAAAGTATATCAAATCTGTCTACTGAGGAACTTGAGAATCGATTCAGCATTCTGAGAACTGGCATCATTAACATGTTAATAATTTGTAAACATCTAAGCTGAGTAAAGGTATGGGGTGGGGGTTAAAGCCTCCTAAAAGAATTTCAAAGACTATCATTTATTTTAGTTTCACCATCTAGTATTTTCAAATATATTTAGGATGCTTTTCCACTCAATGTCATATAAACTTCATAATTTATGAGTACAAATCATCTACACTATTCTAATCAATCTTTTCTTTAATAAGAAATTTAGAACACTGGGAGAAAATATTAAAAAGCAATACTAGTGTAACTACTGATAGAGATTAGAAATATAAAGCAAAATCATTGTCCCTGACATATAAATATAGACTAAATATCTCTAGTCCCTCAAGAGAACAAAATAGTTTTAACATTTAATATTCAGATATTATAAACTTTTGAAAACTTTTAACATTATAAATATTAATACATAAATCACCATAGCAATAGCCTATAATCATATTTTGGTTGTTTAATTAAATTTCCACACTTTAGCATGTAAATGCATACACACATGCACGCTGCACATAAAATTTAGTAATCAACTATAGTATCAGTTACCTTTGCAATAATGACTTCTTTCTTCAGAATCTTCATAGCATAATATTTCCCGCTTGCTTTCTCTCGAACCAAAATAACTTTCCCAAAAGTGCCTTTACCTAGTAGTTTCAAATAGTCAAAATCATTCATTGTCTGAAAAATACAAATTAAAACATATAATATGAAGTATTAGATGCAATTTATTTGTTAGCATATATGTATGTTTGCAATATTCATTCAAAAACAAATTTTACAAATTTCTAAGCACTCTTACATGAAAAAGAATAAGACTGGCATTGGCTGTCTCATCAACAGTCATGGATGCCAAAAATAATTTAAGCAGGTTTCAGATACTGGAGAAATGATTTTGAACCTAGAGTTCCTCAGCCAGTCAAATTATCAGTCAAGCGAAATGGCAAAGGGGAAAAAATCACTTTCATTCATTCTCAAGGACTCAGATTTTCAAGGATTTAGTGCTGCTACTACCCCTGGACAATGTGATAATCAAAAATATCCTACATGAACATTTCCAAATATGCTTAAGGGAGCAGTACTTTGGAAGGAGCTATTTGAGAACATACTTCAGCAAAATGACGACGGAATCCGACAAACAGAAAGATATGGTTGTAAGACAGAATGAGAGCAACCTTGGAGAACTCAGTGAAAAGAAATCTAAGAAAGACAGCAGTTATAACTTATGAGAAAGCAATTGGGGCAATTGAGAACAGGAAGGCAGGGAGCTCTAAGAAGAATGTTTTTAATTAATCAGTCTGTTTTCGGTTTCATTTCTCGTTCCTATTGGTAAGTCAGGTGATTCCCAGGATTTGCCAGGCAGACCTGTCACTTATACCTTATAGTCCCCTCTGTGTGCACGTTTCCTGCTCTGCTTTATCTATCACTATCCTTCCACAAACTTCCAAAATTTTGAAATCACTTGCCCCTCTCCCACTCAGCTTTTCATTTTTGTGAACTTATCCCCTTATGAAATTCCTTTACTATCATTTTAATGGGTTTTTAGACAAAAGGGAGGTTATTATGTATGCTCCGTTTACTTTCTTAAATTTAAACTTGGTTTAAAGGTTTATGAATCACAAATTAAGTATAGAGGTTTTATTCTACAATCAGAAGTAATTAAATATTTTAGTGCCTTTTATGATTTTTTTTCTGTTTATCATCATATGAAATAAATGTGCTAAATGTCTCAAATCAGTGACTTCAGCTTCTATCTTAAGAAACTATGGGGAGGGGGAAGCAAAAAGCATATTAAACCCAAAAGAATTAGATGAAAGAAAATGATAAAGATCAAAGTCGAAATCAATTAAAATTTAAAAACAATGAAAAAAATAGAAGAAAATCAATGAAACCAAAATCTGGTTCTTTGAGAAAATCACTAAAAATCGATAAACTTCTAGCCAGATTATACAGCAAAATAAAGACAGAAGACACAAATTATCAGTATCACGAATGACAGGTAACATCACTAGAGAGTCTATAGATACTAAAACAAATACAGCTTTGTATCAATAAAGACTTTGGATGAAATAAACAAATTGCTTGAAGGTCTCAAACTAAGAAAGCTCACTCTAAAAGAAATAGATAACTTGAATAGCCCTATATATGTTAAGAAAATTGAGTTCATAGCAAAAAACCTTTCAACAAAGAAAACTCCAGGCCCAGATGGTTGAACTGGTGAATTCTACAAACATTTAAAGAAGAAATGATAGCAATTCTATACAAACTCTACCTGAAAATGTCAACATTTCCCATTCACTCTGAGGCCAGCATCATCTGATACTAAAACCAGATGAACACAATGCAAGAAAACTACAGACCAATATTCCTCATGTACATATATGTAAGCAATCTAAAAGTTTTAGAAATGAATGCCTATATTTTCAACATCTGTTGCCTATAATTTTGATAATTTTCCCCAAATGTCAAGTCATAATGTTTTAACCATTCAATAATATCTCTGATTCAGTGTAAAAGGTAAGCAGCAAAGAGACAGCAGGGAAAATAACAAAATACATTTATTAATCCAACCAAAAGTCAAACATGGGGCTCTAAATATTTGAAATTTGGTAAGAAAACTAGTGTCAGTTGAATCAATGACATTTACTAGGTAAATTTAATTTCATTAATAGAGTAAAAAAAGAAATCAGGGGCTATTACAAAACACAAAGCTGTCTGTGCTAGGTAGTCTCCCAAGAAGGCCGCCATGATTTCCCGCCCCAACCTTTGCATGCACGTTTCACTCTTCCCATGAAGAAGTGGACTCAATTCTCCTTCTACCTGGGCTAGCCTTGTATCTGGCTTTGAACACAAAATCTTACACCAAATAGATCCTATGCCAATTCTAGACACCGCCTTTAAGCCTGGCAGTTTATGCTTTCTCCTTCGTTAGAACTAGAAAGCCAGCTCTCATGCTGTTTGCAAGTCCAGGTTACCCTGCTGGAGGAGGCAGCCAGGTAGCAGGGCCCTAGAAGGTAAGCACCACAGAGAGAGGGACCATGTGGAGAAGAACCACATGTGATTCAGCCAACAGTCACCACCAGTTCCCCAGACGTGTGAGAAAGGTTTTCTTGGATTTTCCAGCCCAGCTCAAGTATCAGCTAAAGGCAGCTGCTTGAGATCCAACCATGCAAGATCACCAGAAATGCCCAAACTACAAAATCATGAGAAACAATACACTGCTGCTGTTTTAAGACATTACATTTGGGGTAGTTTGTTCCATGGCAAGAAGTAACTGAGAGACATGATTCTTATAACCAGGCCAGGATGTCATTTTACTGCTCAAAGTTTCATTTGAACAGTATCTTCCTCAATTTTCATCTAAAAGCACTAGAAAATGCTATTTGCTGTGTACACTTTTACTAAATATCATAGAAAATCAAACTGAATTCTTGGGGGTAAAAATCAGAAAATAATTTGTAAGTTGCTTTATGACATTTACAGATGAAAAGCAATATACAATTATAAAATCTTACTTAAGAATTCCTTAAGAATTGCAATTCTTAGGGTCAAGGTTTTTTAAAAAGTATGTTGCTTCTCAAAGTCAAGGAGAAATTCATCAGGACAAAGGATTAACAACCCCCAGTATGTTGTTGCCTTACTTTTGAAGGGAGTTTTGGAAACATGTTGTTGCCTAATTTATGTAAGAAATATATATTATGTGGTCCACCTATAGGTAAATGCACTATATATGTGTGGTTTTGAATGTCAAAAAATAAAATTAAATTAAATTAAATAAAAAAGTATGACAGCCTTAACTGTGAATTTCACAGCTTCTGTCAGTCTGTCAACCTTAAAAAAAAAAAAAAGGAATCTGCATGGAAATTAATATTACTTAAGAAGGATTCTATGTGATAAAATCAGAAACAGATTTCATATCTATTTTGACAAAATTTCAGAAAACTAAAAAGGTATCTTTGATACCAAATACTCCCATTCAGAGTGGTATACACAGTAATTATCTAGTCTTTACAAATGAAATGTAAGCTATTACAAAACGTTTTCTTCTTTTGGATGATGGGAAACGATACAATAAGTATTTAATAAAAAATGGGAACATGAATACTCTCCAGAAAAATTAATCCTCCAAAACCCAATCCTAAGAATTTATTAGGGAAATATTTTACATAGTTATACTCTTTCCTTTCCATATTAATGTGGCTGTTTTAGGTTAAGAGACGCACATGCATACATAACACACATGAGCATATAAGGGAAAGACATTGTCTAGTCCACAAATTAGATTAAAAATGAATATATAATGAATGAGGAATACAAGGAACTTCTTCAGAGAAGAACACAGAAGTATTAGCATATTTGGTCAAAAAGATAAATTCCAGATACATTTACAAAGTCCAGTAAAACCAAGTAAGTAAAAAAGACAGAAGAGCTCTCGTGAAGTTTACCCCTCTGCCTACTTCCTCTGGTGCTCTCTGTTACAGGAAGAGGAGCTAACCTGCCTAGCCAACTTCTCCAACACTGACTATACCACTCCTCCCTCTTGAATAGGCAGATCCAAGCAATGTGAGATCACATCATTTCCATGGGTCCAACTATCTCTTCTTTTTCTCTGCATACTAGCCATTGCACTGAGTTACTGTAGCATGGCATTAGGTGATAAAATCCTAAAAATTGAGTCACTTTAATGGGAAATAGGAAGCATTGCTTATTTCAACCTAAATCATGAGATTATAACCAGCTGCTCCCAGAGAAGCCTGTACTAGTTAGTTAAAAATTAAGTAGAACTTTGATTCTCATTTGGCTTTTTATCCTTTTATGCTGTGCCACTTGACATACCTGGGAGGGTATATGAGAATAGTAGCTTGGCAGACCAAGATTAGGCACTTCTGAGTCCTCTAATCAAGTTCCTTCGAAACACCATTTTTTAATTCAAACACAGAACAGCACTTAAATCTGGTTGTGAGGCTCTTGCCTCTTCCTCCACCACCCAATATTCTTCCTTCTCCAACAGAGTTTTTAACTGGCAGAGCAGATACTATGGCATTGCTCTACCAAGGGAGATAATCACTTATCTGCTCCATGCAAGAGATAGCAGGTAAGACCACTCTAACTTCAGCTACCACAGTCAGTAGCTATTCTCTTAACCCTATTGCCCATTTTGCAAAAAGTGAAGAAAGAAGAAGATGCATTCTGTAAACTATGAGAAGGATGTTCTTATTTCAGAATATGTGTGTTTACAGTCTTAAATTAAAAATATTTCAAGCTTCTGTAATTCTTTTCATAAGTGATATACATAAAGGATACAATTCTAGAGTCATTTATCTTACACAAGTAAGATAAATATGATAAAGTGGTAATATTTTACCACTTTTAACTAAGTCATTAGGACCATTATGGACTAAGTAGTGGTACAAATGTTTGTTTTCTGCACTAATTTCTGCAACAACTTAAAACTATTTTAAATTATTTCAAAAAAGATACTAGAATCTCAAACAAAATAAGATCTTCTTTTAATTGTATACTGTACAACTTAAATATACAACTCATTTCTTTTCCTTAGTTCATGTATCTTGAGCCTCTATAATCTCTACAATTGTTATACTCATAACCAAGTTATATCAGAAACAAAATTAAGCAGATATTGTCTCTTATGATTACACTCTGTTTCTCAAAACATTATGGCAAACTGTTGTACTTACACGATGCTGGGATATTAATTTCATTTTATAATAAAGCACTTTTGGAAAAATAAGTAGAATTTTAATATTATAAAACAGTGCTAAAAAGTGAAGACTTTGGAACCCTACTGCCTGAGTTTAAGTCCTGGCTCCCACCATGTGTGTAATGGTGGGAAAAATTTCTTAATCCTTCCATCCTTCAGTGCCCATATCTACAAAAAGGGGGATAATACTGGTCCTTAACTCTTAATAGTTGTGAGGTTCTAAATGAGGGAATATGCATAAAGTTCTTACATAAATGCTCAATAAATATTAGCTGTTAATGTTAGCTAATATTCTACTTTGTCCACATAAAGATAATTAAACATAAAGATCATTCTAAAGTAGATTCTTAGAATTCTTTACTGAAACTAAGTGTCCAAAATGAAAAACTGATAGAAGCATTTTGAATTTATTTGGGGTTCAATGTCTTAACCATATCTGATTTACACTGCTCTTCTTGATTTCATTTTAAATGAAGTAATTTACACACATGCAAAAGGAGCTTTCTTATCTCTGAGTGAATGAGTAAAGCTACACTGTTTCTCTTTTTGCAATGACTAAGGAACAAAGCCAGTTAGATTGTCCTAAAAGAAAAGAGGGATTCAGTTCAACCCACGAATGGAGAATAAATCTACAGTGAAGACAGAAAGGGTTTTCAGGCATTGGCACAAATCAAGCACAGAATATTATTAGAACAGAAACTTAAGGAAAGGATGTAAATTGTGACTGTATAACTTTACCAAGTTCACATGTTCAACACGTGCAAAAGGGAGGATTTGAGCCTAGGAAGCCTAACTCCAAAGAGTTCTTAATGACGTGCTCATACCGAATTTCACACATAACACCTTGAAAAGTTGTGTTTTCCTACCTGAAGGTTAATTTACAACCTATTATACCAAATATATTCTAAAATGATAAATGGTATGTTCATCTCTTTTGAACACCTCTATCTTTAGATTCATCTTAAAATATCACTTTTTATATAAAGAAGTTGCTTTTTGATTTTCTGTAGCAGTGAAAAACATAATGTATAATTTCCACAAAAATATAAATTAGTACTTATTATTCTGGAGCACTGAGGAAGGAAAAGTCTGTTTCCTTCACTGGCTCAGGAGCGGCCATTAAAATAAAAGCCATTATTTCCAGGATTGTTCACTTTCCTACTGACTGTAGTGAGGCTGACAGCAGCGACCAGGAAGCGCACCAGAGCCATTTCTGCTTCTGCTTTCTGGAGAACACAGAACGCCAAATGGAGACCAACCAACTCACTGGGGAAAACATTTTATTTCCAAATTTCTAAAATGGTATTAAGAACAATAAGGGAAAAATTCCAATTATAAAGCAGTATGATGGCACGCCAGTCACTACTCCCTCGTGAGCCCTATCAGCATTCGGTGGTAAAGTGTTGAACCACTGAAATGAAGTGACCTTCAGCTGTTTATTTGGTTTTAAACCACAACAGGTATTTCAGATTCACACGGATAAAACCCACCAGTGTATTTACAAATCATAGGAAAATTGGCTGATACCTTTCTCTAAATGGCAGTTTTCAGTAAATTTCTCCCAGACAAATAAGTGTTGTGCTGAGTAGGAGAATAAGTTATTATTCCTACCTTTCTTTTATGGTGGGTTGTAGAAGCATCCATCTCTTCCTCCCCTATATTGTCGATCTGTGAGGTTGGACTACAATTCATTCTCTCTTCTTCTTGTCTCTGCAGTCTGTCTGCTACAGCCTGGATAGCTTCTGTCCATTCTTCCCTATAAAATTGAGTAAAATTTCCCATTAATAGAAGATTATAAATGATTCAAATATTTTCCTTTTATAAAATATGAAATTAACATGAACACAGTCTATTCCGGGGCAAAACAACAGACACGCACTCTTCCACCATCACCTCAAGGTAAAGACAATCCTAAAATCATTTCATTGTAGGCCTTTAAGTAGCATTTATTTCGAGGTATGTTAAAGAAAAAAAACAGAAGGAAAAATTATTGAAAACTTCATTTAAAATCATTTAAACATACAGTTAAACTTTGTCTGTACACATCCTACCTATTAAGTAAATTAACCCTCAAAGGTTTGCTGCAGTTTTTAAAAATGTTTTGTTTAGCCACCGTAAGTCCATTATTGACATTTTATGTGATCCAACAGAATTTCCAAGAAAAGATTTTCAAAGCCAAAATTTTTCATTGTGCCCATATCATGGAAAATTTCTTTAAAAAAAAAAAGATAGCCACAGCTTGTAGTTTAAAGAATAAGTCCCAGGATCACCTGTACGAAGCTTTTATTTTCTGACATTTGTGTTATCAGATCAAGGATCATTTTTTTCCTACACAGATTTTAAAATCAGCCTGTCTAGTTCTTAAAAAAGTCTGTTAGAATTTTAATTGGAATTGCATTAAATCTATAGATCAATTTTGGGGGAAAAAACAAAAACATGGGGCCAGGCGTGGCGGCACATGCCGATAGTCCCAGGTACTCAGAAGGCGGAGGCAGGAGGATCACTTGAGCCCAGGAGTTTGAGGTTGCTGTGAGCTACAATGACGCCACTGCACTCTATCCAGGTAGACAGAGAGAGACACTGTCTCAAAAAAAAAAAAAAAAAAGTGGCATATATAATACACACAATGGAATATTCTTCATCCCAAAAAAAGTCCTGTCATGTACCACAACATGGATTAACTTTGAGGACATTATGCTAACTGAAATAAGCCAGTAACAGGATAAATATTGCATGATTCCACTTATACGAGGTATCTAAAGTTGATGAACTCATAGGAGCAGAAAGTAGAACTGCCAGTAGCCGGGGCAGGAGGAAACGGAGAGTTGCCGTTCGACGGGATCAGAGTTTCAGTCATGCAAGATGAAAAAGTTCTAGAGATACGCTGTAGAACAATGTGCATATAGTTAACAACACTGTATTATATACTTTAAGAGGACAGACTTCATGTTATGTGTTTTTCTACTATAATTTATTTAAAAAAAGAATGGACTAAAATACCTAAGAAAATTTTTATTAATAAGGGAAATATTGCTACATTAGAAGTTAAAAGTTTTATAAAGTATCTCTAATTACAGCCATGTGGTATTAGTGCCAGAATACACAACGATCAAGGGGAAAAAACCAAAATGAAGATCTAAAAGCCCGAGTATATATGTATATGTTGTATTCACAATCAGTGAGAAAGGAATGAATTACCTAACAAATGAAGCTGAGACAATAGGCTCGTCATTTTGGGGGGAAAAAAAAAGAGCCCAACCTTGTATCGTGCACTGAAATAAATGTAAGATATATTAGAGACATATATTCAGTTTACAACAGGTAAGGATTTTAAACTAGGGGCAGAGTATAAAAAGTTTTCCTAACTCTTACTAAGCCTCCCTAATTCTTCAATGACATTAAAGTCATATAAAATCTCCAAACACCAGATTCTAGTTGAATATACAAAAGTGCATTTCAATAAAATAAGTATACTGTTTTTCGTTTTTACTGAAATCGTTTTTTCCTATGGTCATAAATGCGAATGAAAACTGTTCAGCAGAGCAGGGTGACACTATTGCAGAACAGCAAGGGATTTAAGAGCCTTCAGATCTGGCTTCACAAATGGCAAAATGAATCATGCTTCAAAGAGATGTTATAAATCCACTACGAATAATATCTTCAAAGGATATATATTGACATGGGAAAAGTTCCATTTATTCAGCCAGTCAACAAATACTGTGTTGGACCCTGGACTATATGCTAAAGATTTAAATGAGAGAGGAAGACATGATCCTTGCTGTCAAGCATCTTAATAGTCCAGGGCGAAAGGCACAGAGGATTACAATCATGATACACTTGATGTAAAAAATACAAAGAGATATAAGCATACAGCAGGGGAACCCTCTAGTCTATACGAGTAAGAGAAGGTTTTGCAGGAAAAGTGACATTTCGAGCTCAGATCTGAAAGATATATAGGAATCAGCCTATCCATGGTGATGGGCGCAGGTATAAACAAACTGAGAATTCGGTATAAGTTCTCAGGGAGAAAAGGCCCTGAGGAGGCAGGAGTGGGTGGGCAGGCAGAGTAGGAACGTGGGGAAGGACACACAAAATTGTCTGAATACTAAATACCTACATATACCTATATAGAGTAAGACTAGAAGTATATAAAAGAATATATTATCAGTGTTTACATCTGGTTATAGAATTAGAATTATGAGTAATTTCTAGTTCTTTATAGTTTTCGTTCTTTTCTATGTTGCCTAAAGTAATCACACATTACCATTTACTCTACTGATAAAAGACATTTTTTTTTTTTGGTCAGGGTCTCACTATATCACCCAGGCTGATCTTGAATGCCTGTGCTCAAGTGATCCTCTTGCCTCAGCCTCTCAAGTAGCTGGGACCAGAGGCACACACCACCACACTCGGTTCAAAGTATTATTAACATAATACTTTACCATTTTGTTTTTAATAAAATATTAGATAAGCCTGTTAAAAGTCAATTTACTCACTTGAAAAATAAGGCTAATAACATTTAACTTCACAAAGTTACTGATTAGGATCAAATATGATAACATATGTGCAGGAAAATGATTTTGGGATTATGGTCACTGGATCTAAATCAGTATTAGAGACACCAGATAAAAGAGTATTAAGATAGAATTGGGAGGCACGGAGGTGGTTGCAAAAACTGACAGATTAGGAGATGTAACTGTGGCTCTGATGAAGTCGGTGAGCTGGTTACTAAGGTGTTGCCACTGTCCTCTTTGGCATGGCAATAGTCACTACCACCACCCTTGAACTTAGACCCAATCTCAGAACTCTCGTCAATATAATATCCCAGGCAGCCATCTGCAATTAACCTATAATGGCACACTACTGGAAACTTCTTGCTGTCACTGGCCTCGGAATTTCAAATATGAATACAATCTATTCTACAATTTGGAAAATAAGGTAGTTGGTTATAAAAATATCTTGTTAAATTTATATTTTAACCTTTAAATGTTCTGTTTTCCCTGAAGAAGTGTATCTTATAGCATGCCTAGAGGTTCTGATTCACTATTTTGCAAGCTCCCATTATTCACGTATTATACCAGAAACAGAACACTTAAGAGACTATAGCATTTTATAAATATATTTTTATCTATTTACAAATGATACAATCAGAATCAATCTCTACATTGATTGCTGCTTTTTAAATAAATTTCTTACCTTTCCTCTGGAGTATCTACATGAAATGTTCTCTCTATAACAGTGGTCCACTGCAGACATCTGATTATAAATGTGTTTGGCTTTGGTCGCTCTGTTTTCATTAACTGGCATTCTAGAAATAAAACAAAATGTCTCTTTAAATATACATATTATTTAAACCAAGAAGTAAACAGGAGAAAACGATAGAGTTTTATTCTAAACAAAATCCACTATAACCTCACAGCTTTCTACGGATCTCCACTCAAGGTCATTCACAACCTGACCTTAGAATTTCTTTCCAATCCTTCAATCCTTTCTGGTCACATCAACCAGCTAAACTAGACTATTTTTCCCCAGAACACATCTTGTTCTTTCCTATATTTATACCTTTCCTCCAGCTATTCTTGCTGTCTGTAATGTCTGCCATTTATTTTACTCCTATCCATATGCATTACCAACAGTCAAAATAACACTGGTCCTTGAAGGTCCAGATCAAATCTCATTCCTTCCACGTAAGCTTTTATTAATACAATAGCTGGGCCTGGCATTGTGGCTCACGTCTGCAGTCCTAGTACTTTAGGAGGCTGAGGCGGGAGGATCATTTGAGCTCAGGAGTTCGTGACCAGCCTCAGCAAGAATGAGAATTCATCTGTACAAAACATAGAAAAATTAACCAGGCAATGAGCCTGCAGTCCCAACTACTTGGGAGGCTGAAGCAGGAGGATCACTTGAGCCCAAGAGTTTGAGATTGTAGTGAGCTACGATGACACCACGGCACTCTAGTTGGGGTGACAGAGCAAGACTCTGTTTCCAAAATATATGTGTGTGTGTGTGTGTGTGTGTGTGTGTGTAAAATGCCTGGTCCTAGACTGACCATTTCCTCCTCTATGTTCTCATAACTTATTACCACATCCCTTATTTTTCACTTAACATAGACTATCTTACAGTATTATCACTTTAAGAAAGTATCTTTATCCCTATCTATAATATGAGCCTTTTGTCACTATAAACTGCCTATAACTCTTGGTACTCCCAGTCCCTAAAGCCAGTCAGTCTAAAAGTGATTAAGTTCTGTAAGGAAATATCTAGGAAGACTTCAAAGAAAAGGAGCACAATGTAATGCCTAAAAGTATGAATTCTGACACCAGTGTCCCTAAATTCAATTATTTTTTCTACCATTAACTATACAAAGTTGGACAAGTTTATTAATCTCTCTGATCTTCAGCAGTTCAATGGGAAAGAAACAATGACAGTATTTACATCAAGGAATTGATGTGGGGAGTAATAATAAATTCATATAATAGCATAATGTGAGACAGCTTTCAATAAGCATCAGCTATTATTATTGGAGCTGGACTTTAAAGAATAAGTGATATTGGACAACAAGAGAAAGAAGGGTAAGGTTGAATACTGACTGCTCTTTTGAAAAAAATTAATTTACCCAAGTTGACAATTTCAACAATCTTTTCTCAGTGGTCACCTGCTTTGTCCTATCTCCATTATTAGCAACTATCAACTACCATTTTTTTTTTTTTTTTTTTTTTGAGGCAAAGTCTCTCTTTGTTGCCCAGGCTACAGTGCCGTGGCATCAGCCTAGCTCACAGCAACCTCAGACTCCTGGGCTCAAGCAATTCTCCTGCCTCAGCCTCCCGAGTAGCTGGGACTACACGCATGTGCCACCATGCCTGGCTAATTTTTTCTACATTATTTTTAGTTGTCCAGCCAATTTCTTTCTATTTTTAGTAGAGGCGTGGTCTCGCTCTTGCTCAGGCTGGTCTCGAACTCCTGAGCTCAAATGATCCTCCCGTCTCAGCCTCCCAGAGTGCTAGAATTACAAGCGTGAGCCACCGCGCCCAGCCCCATTTTTATGTCTTTATAAGTCCAAGTCATTACTCACATTAGAATAACTCTTTATTGACTTTTTGTACTGAAAGAGACCCAAAGAGACTCAAGGGCCTCTGCTTAGTTTTCTTCACTTTCCTAACAAGCTTTTATGTTTTCAGCAATCATCTCCCAGTTTACCAATATCAAAATCCAGACTTCTTTCCACTTGGATTTCTACTGTAACACACACATCTAAATACATAGTGAATATTTCTACCTGGATGAAAAAATACTGTTTATTTGAAATATGAAAGTTTTAAAATACCACAGACTTTGTACCAATAAAGAGCCACCTAATTCCTATGACTAACTCTGCCCATCAGTCTAATTCTCGTTGAAGCCCACTGTTTTTTCCCATTTCCTTCTTTTCAAAATTCCTATTAAATTTCTATCCAACAGTTCACTTCACTGTCCTATACGTGTTTAATATGTTAATTTGATCTCTTAGCTAGATAAATTACTTAAAAGTTAGGCATTATGAGCACAATTCTTCCTACCACACCTAGGATGGCGACAGCACGTGAGGATACACATTAAATACTTGATGCCTGAGTAACTGATGGACTGGATTTTACTGTACACAATGGAGGACAGACACTGAAAACAGGGCAGCCTGACAAATACTCAAGAACGAACTATGAAGCAAGAGAAATAGGAAGATTAGGGAAGGAAAGAAAGAAAACCCAGTCTAAGGTTCACCTATTTCAGTTTTACTTAAGGTTCCCATTGTGGCAATATCAAGGTAAGATAACAGACTTTGAAATTCAAATATCAGATTCTAACCCAGGCTCTATCACACACTATCTGCCCTGTGATCCTGGTCAAAGTCCTTTACATCTCTTAGGTCCCCAGGTTCCTCATCTTTAAAAGCACTATTATTAATAGGAATTAAAGTAAAACTTTTAAAAAAGTGTATTTTCAACACCATACCTAAATGAAGTTTAAATACTATAATTTAAAGAACTTCTCAACACTTGGATCTTAAAAGCCATTTAAGGTACTACATTACCAGATTCCAAGTTATTATCAATGGCTGTAATTCAGAAGGCTGCTAAAAATGATAATAAAAGATATTACTTTAATTACCATTCTCAAGCAGACCACTAAAAAGAAACAGTTTAGAAAAGAATAAACTATTTGTATTTATGTATGTGGTGTTTTGGATAAATATCAATAACATAATGACCTAAGTAGTTACGTGCAACTTGACTGTTTTGACTGAATTTGCTAAGTATTCACAAACTGAACAACACATATGAAATGTCAATTACGGGCCGAGCACTACGCAAGATTCCGGACACAGAAAAATCAATAAGGAACTCTGAGCTCACCCCACACACCATACTCTACAATTAATCATTCTGTGATGTAATTATAAAGTAGTATGTCACTAATGCTATAAAGGTTTTAATTAGGTCCTTGTGAACCCTACAACCAAAATGTTACATGTATTATAATTATAAATAGTATAACAGAAACAAACCTGTATTTTACAGGTCTCAGTATGAAATACTCTACAAACAAATCCAGTTTCTAAATAATACCCACTAGATCGAGAGTGTAGAAAAGAGAAGTGGCTACCAAGATACTCCAGTGGTAGTTGGGTCAGTACCAAGAGAAGAAAATACTCTACTATTAATACAATGTCTTAGGGTTTGCTGCTCTACACAAACAAGTGTAATTAAAAGAACTCAGAACTTTTATGGCATATTGTTCTTCATTTTATAGCAAGCTGTAAGGTGTGTTCCTGATTCCTTATAATGGCTAACAGACAAGAGCTCAAAGTTTTTGTATGTACTCAACCACTTGTTTTAGTAGCATAGTAATCTAAATTTCAAATTCAAAACAGTTGAAATTTAAATTTAGCATGCCCTAAAAATCTATTCACCAAATGATTATTTAGAATCACTTAATATACCTCAATAAAGTAAATGTTCTTATATAAAATGCTGGGTAGCTAACTTTTATTTTAACATGATATTCTTCACTAAATAATTTGTTAAACTGGTACATATGTTAGTTATACTAAACTCTCCTGAGCAACTTAAACTACAAGCTGAATTTCAAATGTTCTCCTTACTTTACACCATTCTGAACCACCGATGAGAAGGTTTGTTTGATGCTGTAATTACTTTACAAAACCTGAAAGCCAATTGGAGGGACGGACTGCAACATGCCACATCACAAAATATATATGCCGGCCGGGTGCGGTGGCTCACGCCTGTAATTTTAGCACTCTGGAAGGCCAAGGGGGGAGGACTGCTTGAGGTCAGGAATTCGAGAACAGAATGAGCAAGAGTGAGACCCGATCTCTAATAAAAATAGAAAGAATTAGCTGGGCATGGTAGTGAGTGCCTGTAGTCTCAGCTACTTAGGAGGCTGAGGCAGGAGGATGGCTTGAGCCCAGGAGTTTGAGGTTGCTGTGAGCTAGGCTGACACCATGGCACTCCAGCCAGGGCAACAGACCGAGACACTATCTCAAAAAAAAAAAAAAAAAGAAAAACAAAAGCATAACAACAGATTATAATTAAATCACATAATGAAATGATGCTGGCTATTTTATGATGACCATAAATCAAATTCATTTTTAAGTTTCTAAATATAATACCACTGTGGATATTCTTTAAAAGAAGAAAGCATTTCTTTCTTTTGTTTTCACTACCTAGGGGCAAAAAACTATAATGCTCATTTAAGACTCAACACATGGACCTTAAAGAGACTCACTTAATCCACTGAGCGGGAGGTGCTTAGGTGAGGCAGGTGCCCTGGTGGAGAGAAACTCCAGCAGTGGATAACTGTTTAGTGATCACTAATGTGCCACACACTGTGCTCACTGAGTGATGCATAAATGTTACTCATTTAATTCAAAGGACAAACCTAAAAAGTGTTATTATCCTCCATTTTATAAATGAGCAAATTTATAAGACTCAGACAAGCTAAATAACTTGCCCCAAAACACACAGCTTGTGAGTCACTGTAAAGGATTTATCTCAGGTCTATCCGAATCCGAATTCCATGCTCTTTGGAAGAGAACATACTGCTGGGAACACTGCCGTAAAATCAGTAATCACCTGTCAAAGCGACAGGACTGTCTGTTCCCTCTTCTACATCTTCCCGTGCCTGACCCTTCTCCCATCTGTGATACCTCTTCTCCTATAAGGAAATCCAGGATAATTTTCACCTAGGAACAATATTTGAGGCCCCATGTCTTTGCTCCTGGCATCCAGCGCGGGGACGGACAGGGATGAGGATTATTCCCTAGCAGGACCTGATGCCCGGCATCTCATGTTTCCCCAGGTAGGAGCGCAGTGGGAGGTGCTTTAAAATGAGGAGCTGAAGAGACAGAAGGTAGCAAGGATGGCAGAAAGGAAGGCAGCAGAACCTCTGGGTTCTTTCACTGCGGGTCTCACACCCTGCAATACCAATGAAGTTAATGGTGATAAAAATTTTCAATTACTAATGATGGAAAAATAATCCCCTGACTTGCATCAATGCAGCTCCATGGTTCTAGTTATTTTTGTCTGAACCATTTGTGTATTTACCACCCAGACTCAACATATCTTTCTCCACATAAGAAAATAGAGAAAAAGAAGTTCTTATGTGTTATTTCATAACGCACGGGGTTGGATAAACGAGGGGAATAAGATCAGGTTACTAACATTACATTCCACTCTAAAAGGTATTTTTCACTTTCTGATCCATATTCTAAATTCTGACATTTCAATTACCATAAACTACTGCTTCGGTATTAACAGGAAATACTATTTGTGGATTTAAATTGAATTTGAAATTATGATATGTTAATGTGAACTTCTCCTAACACATTTTTCTTTAATGAATGTGGTTACCACAGATACTACCATTTACCAAAAGCATATTTTCAGAGCCAATATTTTCCCCATCGACATTTCTCTACCTTGTTTCCCCACCGAATCCTGCCTCTAATTAAACAAACGCACCTCCAGAATCTCCCAAAACAATTGTTCTCTGCATACTCTCTGCCTACTTGAAATTTCTAGTAAAAATACACGGTGGTCATTTTGGAACAATAATTAAGAAACGAAGACAACATGAGGCATTTACTAACAGAGAGTTAAGAGAGGCATACACAAACACCTAGCAGACTAGGCATGTTGGTTTTTTGGTTTTGATTTTGGTTTTTGTACTGTATTAGTCTTGGGCTTTAAAAAAACTGTGGTAAAATTTACCATTGCAACCACTTTTAAGTGTACAGTTTTAGGACATTAATAAAGTCACATTGATGTGTAGGCAAGTTGGTTTTTAAACATACTTCTTTACTTTCACTGTACGAATCATTCATGCTAAAACAGAAAAATTCATAAGTATAGGCAAAATTAAAAGAAACATACCCATAATACTACCACTCAAGTATAACAATTGTTACTGTTTTAATGTATAATCTTTTAGACCTTTCTAAGGATTTTAATAAAAATGAGACTATAATTGACTATATGATGTAAGTATGCTTTGGACCTATAATTGTAGATCTTTTCTATTTCAATAAGAGCTACATCATATTTAATAATGGCATAAAACTTCATAGTACTCATATACCAAAATAGTTTATTTAAAATCATAACGCATGAAATAAATGTAAGTGAATTATTCAGATGTACACAGGATATCTAACCATTCATTATGTAACATGCTATTGAGTAACATGTTAAAATCTGAAAAATTGTGAACACTATTTTTAATTAAATGAAAAAGCTATTTATATCTCAAACATGATAAAACTGGGATTTGAAAATGAAATTTTAAAACAATGAGAATGTACATTAGATTGAAAATTCTCTGAGGACAAGGTCTATACTATTTGGTTACCTGGTATTATGGCTAAACAGAGCTAGACTCAAAAGAAACAAACAGAATGACTAACATTATGTCAATTTAGTAATAAATACGTGCCTTGGCTAATTAAAATCAGATTTCAAAAAACAGCTAAAGATAACCTAACCCTAATACAATAATTGATTCAGGCAAGGATCATCAATGAATGCTAAACTCATTAGATAAATAACTGATAAAGAACGAAATTCTGCATAGTGCCAACATGTCAAACCACAGATTATCTGCCAGACATGGGGTGGTGGGGGTGGAGGGGCAGTGGGGAACTTTATAATGAAGAGATGAAGCTGCCACCACCTTAACCCAGTGAATAGTGATAGCATCACTGATCGTTGGTCAACCAAATATTAGGTACCTCCTCACATGATCTAATATGGAGTACACAGACTCACCAAAGAAATAGTCTTGATAAAAATACTGTATGTGAATCTAATGGAATCTTTAGATCTAACTTTGATTTTCCAGCCAATACAGAGGTAGAAGAAAATGTTAAACAATATCTAGTAGAAATAATCAGAGAATTCCAGAAGAGAGGACTTTCTGTAGGACAAATGGCCTGGTCTCTTTAATAAGTGAATGTACCAAAAGTGGAGTGAGAAGGGAAGCCACACAGGGGACACAACTCTGCTAGACTAGAAGAGACTTAAGACACATAACAGCTAAATGCAATGTGTGGCCCTTAATGTATTCTGGTTTAAACAAACCAGTTTAGGCAACAACTGGGAAATTTGAATATCAATTCATATTAGATAATACTGAAGAGTTATAAGTTTCTTAGGTGTTATTGTCATACTGTTAATTATGTAGGAAAATGTCCTTACCTTTTAGAGATTCATATGGAAGAACTGTGGGATACAGATGTCATGATATCACAATTTTAAATATTTTAACAAAAAGGTGATGTAAATATGGTAAAACGTTAACTGTTAAATCTATGTATTGAGCATATGAGACTTCAATAAGTCTCCATTTACTTCATATGAGACTTCAATAAGTCTCTATTTTCTCCATTTATCTGTATGTTTGAAAATTTTCATTATTTAGAAAGTCAAAAATAGAAACCCCCTCCTAAATAATATTAAATTATTTCCTCAACATGTATGCCAAAATAAACTAAAGAAGGCTTAAACCATTGGAAGTGGAAGAGGAAATTATTTTTTAAAAATAAAATGTATAGACTAAGAGATACTTCTAGTTAATAAAATTCATTTCGGACAAGTTAAGCTTCAGACTATTTCATTGATCACTGAAGCTTAAAGGCATCACTCCTGGAAGAATTAGTTTATTTTATATCAACTCTAATTTACAACTTGAATGCCTCAAGTTTCCTGTATTAACGGGACAATTCCTACTCATATATCTTCATAGTTGCTTATCAGTGCACACCAGCGTGAAACGAATGACAAACACACACATGGACCAAGATGCAGACTCCAAGTCCATCTTCAAAGCGCCTGCACTGAATGCCGTCCCCCTCCACACCGCCCCTCTGCCTCTCCTTCATTTCACTAGTAAATTACTCAAAACCATTATCTACGCGAGTGGCCTTTGTTCCCTATACCTTAATCAATTAGCTAAACTGTGGTTTCCATCACTCTCCTGAAATATCCTTCTCATCAGGTATTTTTACCTTGTTCTTATTTTCATTTCTTGGCTGCATTTGATGTTCCTGGCTCCCTAACGTTTGAGTTCCTCTCCCTTGACTTCCATGACGCCGACTTGCCTGGTTTTCCACCGTCTGTGACCTAAAAGTCTGTCTGAGGGCCTCTTCTTCCAAATGGAGGTGCTCCCGTAGGCTCAGGTCTTTGTGTTACGCTTTTACTTCATAATTGTGCCCTTAGTAAATTCAGACATTCATTAAATTATATTTATTATGCACCTGCACTATGCCAGGCAACAACTTAGGCATTGGAAATGCAGCAGTGAACAAAACAAAGTCCCAACAGTCATAAAGCTTTTATTTTATCAGCAAGCAAAACGATTTTATAACATAGTAGGTGCTTACAAGTACTGTGAAGAAAAATTAGGCTGGGCAACAAGTTAGAGTGATAGTGAAGTGGTACTATTTTAGAAAGAATAGCTAGAAAGGTTGTCTCTTAATGAAATGAGGGGCCAATGCAGATATCTGTGAGAAGAGTGATCCAGGTGGAAAGAACAGTAAGTGCAAAGACCCCCAGCTGGTGGGAGTCCACAGATGTGTTTGCGAAACAGCAAGGAGCCCAGCGGGACTGGAATAGAGTAAGATAGGGAAATGGTAAGAGATGAGATTAGATATATCCTCAATGGGTTGGTAAGGACTCTGGATTTCATTATAAGGAGGCTCTCCAGTCAATTATCACCTGTTGTCTGATGACTCTCAAACCTGCTCCTCCAGTTCCAGCCCTTCTCATCAAGCTCCATCCCCATGTGGCAAAACTAGCATCTCTCTTCTTAGACCCTAATATTACCTCATTCTCAACATATCCAAAAGGGTTTTTTTTGGTTTGGTTTTGTTTTATCTTCCAACCTGAAAACTACTATACCAGTTTTTTTTTTTTTTTTGAGACAGAATCTCGCTCTGTTGCCTGGGCTAGAGTGCCGTGGCGTCAGCCTAGCTCACAGCAACCTCAAACCCCTGGGCTCAAGCGATCCTCCTGCCTCAGCCTCCCAAGTAGCTGGGACTACAGGCATGCACCACCACACCCGGCTACTTTTTTTTTCTATATATATATTTTTAGTTGTCCAGATAATTTCTATTTTTAGTAGAGACGGGGGCTCTCACTCTTGCTCAGGCTGGTCTCAAACTCCTGACCTTGAGTGATCCATCCGCCTCGGCCTCCCAGAGTGCTAGGATTACAGGCGGGAAACACCACGCCTGGCCAGATAGATCTTTTTAAAGATCATCTTAAGGCACAAAGGGCTGCTGCCGTGGTTCATACCTTTTTTCCTATAAGGACAATAAAAAGATGCATTCAACAATGTCATAAAAATAAGCATTACCTTAACACACTCAAATCTAAAAGAAATCAAGCCAAATTTAAGTTCACATGGCAGACTTTGTGAGAAATGGTATTTATCTCTACTTTTGGTTTAATTTTCATTAACCTCTGTTTTGTTAGAGAAACAATATATCCAAGTGAAGATTATTATGCTAGTTATATTATTTAAAAGCTGGTAGGAACAGTTTTAAAAATGGCCACAAATTCTTTGACACACCTCCCATTGGGGAGATGGAGTCTAATTCCTCATCCCCTTCAGTCTGGGCTGGCCTTAGTCACTTGCCTTGTTAACAGATCAGAAAAGGTCATGGGGTTTCAGCCAGGTTAATTTGGAATGCTTGCTCTCTAAAGTGTCCTTTTTGGGTACCCAGGCACTATGTTATGAGGAGCCCACACCACATGGAAAGGACACATGAAGGTGCTCTGGTCAACAGCTTCAGCTGAGCTTTGCCTCTAAGTCACTCCAGCCCACGTGACATGTGAGTTAAGAAGCCTCCAGATGATGCCAACCCCCAACCATCTGAGTCATCCCAGTGCTTGACATCCTCCAACCTAGCCCCAGACACTGTGGAGCAAAGACAAGCCATCCCTGCTGTGCCCTGACCAAATTCCTGACCTGCAGAATCTGTGAGCATAATAAGATGGCTGTTGTGTCATGCCACTCAGCTTTGGGGGTGGCCAGAGAGGCAAAAACTGGAAAACTAGTGCTGACTCAAAGCCTATATCTATATCTAATATTTCATTTTCTCACCACCAGCAGAGCCCAGATTTCATTATTTAGTACAGATAAGTCATTTATCCAGAGGTAACACATCACATAGATCCATGTTCTAGAATAGGACAAAGAAATTATCCAACATTAACTTTGATAGCTGTTAGCCATTTGTTAGTCACCTAAATCTGTGCACTGAATCAATAAGGTAAAGGTTCCTACATGAAGTAACTAGATAAATGCTAGCTATATATAATACATATCTTAGATTAAAGCACTCTATTTCTAACATCGCATCAGAAGAAGAGGAGATAAAGTTGTAGCAATTGTTACCAGGGAGCTACTGACAGGATTCCATGCTGTTTACAACCTTAATAAAATATCTTCTTCCTCAATGAATCAATTCACAAAATTGAAAATGTTTGCACTTCACTATTTTCAAAAATCTCTCATTAGAGATAACAAGGATCTATCACGAATTGGAAAAAATATTACGGTAAAATTCTGATTTAAGAAAAATAGTCTTAAATCAATCAAAATCAGACATACTGCTTTATTCAATACAACCAAATCAATCTTACAACAAAGTATTACATAAATGTAGGATGGAGAGTGCAGGACTGATAATGTGAAAGCTTTTATTAACAAAAGAGCCAAACTGATTTCAGAAACATTAAAAAGACAAGTGAAATTAATGTATGTCTCATACTGGTGATGGAAAATTTTTTTTTTTTTTTTTTTTTTTGA
Source organism: Avahi laniger (assembly GCA_963575035.1). Classification (NCBI taxonomy): domain Eukaryota; kingdom Metazoa; phylum Chordata; class Mammalia; order Primates; family Indriidae; genus Avahi; species Avahi laniger. Next base: position 42,188 of record CAUYSK010046554.1, read on the forward strand.
GACAGAGTCTCACTGTGTTGCCTGGGCTAGAGTGCTGTGGTGTCATCTTAGCTCACGGCAACCTCAAACTCCTGGGCTCAAGCGATCCTCCTGCCTCAGCCTCCCGACTAGCTGGGACTACAGGCATGCGCCACCATGCCCAGCTAATTTTTTCTATATATTTTTAGTTGTCCAATTAATTTCTTTCTAATTTTAGTAGAGACAGGGTCTCGATCTTGCTCAGGCTGGTTTCGAACTCTTGAGCTCAAACAATCCGCCGCCTCAGTCTCCCAGAGAGCTAGGATTACAGGCGTGAGCCACCGCGCCCGGCTGGAAATATTTTTTAAAGTAAAAACAAGAAACAACCAATTGCTCTCCTTTTAGTATAATTGTTCTGCAGTCAACACTGCCCTCTGGTGATGCAGAATAAAAGTCAAATATCAGAAAGTGAACAAATCACGCTTTTTAGTTTATATTAGTATGTTTAAGTTAAGGCATCTAGTTTGGACTACAAATCCCATCAAAGACAAAATAAACAGATTCAGGAAGTCCTTTATTATCTACTATATCTTAAATTAGAAACTGTTTAGAAAGGCATTAAATATACTAATTCATGGAAATGGCAGCTCTTAAACATGCTATTAATGAAATATCACTACAGAGTGAATTACATCTTCACATAAAATTATGCAATTTAAGAAAGACCTTGAAGGCATATTACCTATGAGTTAAGAGGGTACGCAGGTTAGTAAGAGTAAAGACTCACAATCTATAAACAAGAAAATTCCACAGGAGTGAGCCAGTCTAGTTCTTATGGCATGTATATCCAACACACTAAAAAGTGTCCATGGAGACCAAGGCCTCACACGTCAGCCAGCTCTGTCCATTAGTAAACCTTACGCTCTACTGTAGGAAAAAAGCTGAAGAAAAACAGCATGCTTGGCTGCTAAGTGAGCCTAGGAAATGTTTCAAGAAAAGAAAGACTTACCAAGGCTGGTGCCATCCTGCCCCATGATACACTTCATAGACGTGATGATCTGCTCCACTACAGGTGGTGACAGTGACGTGGCATACACTGCACTATGGGAATGTGTTCGCAGATAGTCTATCAGCTCCTGGGGAGTTCACAGAGACAGATGATTAGAGGCAATTCTTGAATTCACTGGCAACATCAGTGCTTTCCCCTTCTAGGTGCTAGTGAACCCCTCCCTTCAATGGCATTGGAATAGGGACACTAATCTGAGATGCAAGGTAAATCAAGATGGTCAAAGCATGCTTTTGGGCTGGGCTCAGTAGCTCACGCCTGTAATCCTAGCACTCTGGGAGGCCGAGGAGGGTGGATCGCTCAAGGTCAGGAGTTCCAGACCAACCTAAGCAAGAGTGAGACCCAGTCTCTACTAAAAATAGAAAGAAATTATTTGGATAACTAAAAATCTATATAGAAAAAATTAGCCGGGCATGGTGGTGCATGTCTGTAGTCCCAGCTACTTGGGAGGCTGAGGCAGAAGGATCGCTTGAGCCCAGGAGTTTGAGGTTGCTGTGAGCTAGGCTGATGCCATAGCACTTTAGCCAGGGCGACAGAGTGAGACTCTGTCTCAAATAAAAAAAAAGCATGCTTTTGGCAACAACTGGGTCAGAAACATGGCAAAGTCCTTAGATTTTGTTTTGGTTTCCAAACATGTGACAAACAGGAGAAAAACTATAATAGTTTTAAAGAATCCCTCTAGATTTGGAGAATATATCATTTAATGTTACATATACTATACAAGGTTGAATTAAGTAAGGTTGCATGGATTGCTTTTTAGATATGATTTACTTCTAAGTATCATAGAAAATGTCATCTGCATCTCACCCTATGCCTGCAAAGCTCATCCTTACATCCCTAAATAATAAACAGTTCTCTGACACCAATTTGAAGGGCATTCAAATTTCTTCCAGATACACGAAGATTTATTAAATGATATAATTGTGGCAAAAAATTCACTGAGTTTTCGTAGAACACTAATGCCATCTCACTGAATAAAGTAAAATCCTGTCTTGTCAGTTACAAGGATTTGAAAAGCAATTAATTGTATATCCCTATTCTTTGATACCTATTAACTTCATTAAATCTTTAAATAAAATGTACACACAAGAAGCTTATATACCAGAACCAAATAAGAAAACAAACACAAAATGTGGCTACAAAACAGTTTCACTTCAAAAAATACTAAAAATTAAACTAAAAAAAAAAACAAAGCAAAACCAAAAAACCCCCCAAAAGCATGAATATATTATACTTAAATGATCTCCCATAGTATTATTTTTCTATCCTTTGGGTCATAGCAACAAATATTACCAAAAAGCAATTAACTCTCCAAAGTGAGCCTGGTCTCATTAACAAAAAGGTAAAATTTGAGATAAAAATTTATTAAACTTGATTAAAACCCAAAGAAAAAGGGTTTTCTCTAAAAGGCAATCAATTATGAAGAGAATGACCATTCTTTAAGACTCTCAATGTTGAATTTTAAAGTGAAATTAAGAACATTTATGGGCACCCACTATCTGCCACACATAAATACTTGACATATATTACTTTTTCCCTAATGTTGCAGTTTTAAAAGATAACAGCTTCATTGAGATATAAGCTATATACTATACTAGTCACCTCTTTACAGTGTACAATTCAGTGGCTTTTAGTTTATTTGGAGTTGTGCAACTTTCATCACTATCTAATTTTAGAACATTTTCATCATCCTAAAAAGAATCCTTGCACTCATTAGTAGTTACTTTCCATTTCCCCATCCCCTCAGCCCCTGGCAACTACTAATATACTTTCTGTTTCTATGCCTATTCTGGATATAAAAAACAGAATGTGGGACCTTTTGTGACTGGCTTCTTTCACTAACATGTTTTCAAGGTGTAAGGTTTCAATATAGATATATTGTAGCATAGATATATATTATTTTTAAACCCTTACTACAACCTTACAAGCTAGGCATAGTGTTCTCCATTTTACTGACAAGAAAATTGGAAGGTTAAATGCTTTCCCTATGGGTCTCACAAAGTAAGCAAAGAAATATTCAAACCCAGGCCTCTGTCTCCATGGTTCATCAATTCCGACATGCCACATAGATTCTTAGTTGCCTCAGAATTCACTATATAATTTTAAAATTGAAAAATACAATACTGGTCTCCTCCACTCGAGGGGGTTGACCCATTCCTTCTCTGGAATGTACTAAAAAAAAAGAAAAGAAAAGAAAAATACAATGCTTTCTAGTACCCCAGAGCTATCAAAATCTTTGTTCTTCCTGTCTCTATGTTTACCAATGATGCGTTTGAGTCCAAGGACAGAGTAAACTGGTCTTCTATTCCCATTGGCTCCTATGACAATCCCAACACTTTTGAAATTGTGAGCACAATGCAAACCCAATAGAATATTGTGGCAAACAGGAAGCACAACTGTGTGTTCTTTCATACAAGAGGTTATTCTGTATCTCAGACCAGCATGTAGTTTAGAAAGAAGCACAAATAAGAAAACAACAAACAATGAACAGAACCAGCTTTTAGTTCAGTGAGAAGACATAAGAGTCACTCACCAGGCAGCTGAAATATGAAGCCCGCTGGCACTACGAGCCTAAGCCGCAAACATATTCAAGGTCTCCACATCCTAGTTCAGGACCCCATCTGCTAAGCATGAGTTACCAAATCCAGTAGTCAGTATCTTTATCTCTAAGTGCTCATTCTTGTGGTCTATTTACCTTCTGGCCTCCAATGTAGCCTCCAGAAGCACCAAAGCTCTTTGTGAATGTTCCCATCATAACGTCCACATCCTCAGGATTCAAGCCAAAGTATTCCACCACACCTCGACCTGTAGGGCCCAAGGCCCCAATGCTATGAGCCTCATCCAGATACAAGTATGCCTTATACTTCTTCTTGAGGGCAATCACTTCAGGAAGGCGGACAATAGATCCCTCCATGCTGGTAAAACAGGAAAAAAAGTACATATGCTGACACTTTTTCATTTTCAAAATTGGGAGTTGGGCACTTCATTATTAAGTTTTTGAGTTTATTGCTTTTTAAGTGGTCTGACAACTCTACCTGTGGTTTTAAACTGACAAAGTCATATGATGCCATGTCTAGGCAGAAAGCTAGGGAAAAGGAGATTGGAGCTTATAAAGCAAGCACCAGAACATAAGTGATCTTAATTCATGAAAGAAAGAATTAAAGTCACAGCAGATTCTTCTTTTTTTTTTTTTTTCCCCACTACCCTAACCACAGCAGATTCTTCTAAAGCTTGTAATTCCAGGCAACATTAGACTTCGCATCACATTGCATATACAATTAAAATTACACAAAAGAGCAAATAAAATTAGATACTAAGAATAAGTGTAAGGGCTGTAAAAATTAACTAAAATATTTCTTAAAATTAAATGGTGTATAATTTGTTTTGACATATTAGAATATATACTCCAATTCTTGCTCTTATATGTAAGTTCCCTCTACAAACAGTACAAATATAAAAGACCCAAACAGAAAGGGGATTTAGAGACCATGAAGTATAATGGAAAGAATAAAAGAAGAATCAGACAAAAAGATTTCTGTTCTAGTGCTGTTTCCAGGTACTTTAACAAGTCATAAACACTGTCTCCTTACTTTCCAGAGGGGGCTAGACTTGAGTTCCTTCACCTTAAAAATTCTATGACTTCATGGGCCAAGTCACAAAGGTAAAAATAATAAAGCAGGATTACCTATATATCCCTTCCACGAGGATCAGAATTTTCTTCCAGGGCCTTCGTGTCCGAGGCTGACCATAAACAATGGCATCTTTCAATAGCTTCTCTAGGCTTTGCATATCTAAAGCACACAAAAAAGAACAAAGTCACAAAGTATCTTCCTCTTTCCTAACTTTACTCCAGAAATGTAAATATGCATTTCTTATTCAGGAAGTATGTCTCAGCAAAGAATATTAACATAATTAGAGTTGGGCAGGAAAAAAAAAGGGCAAAATGGATGAATTATTGCTACCTGGAATTGAAATTCAAAATGTAACAAATATTCAAAACCATCGAAACTTACCTAAATGACTATAATGACTGATTCAGTTCATTAGCTTGCTTAATGAAATGACCAATGCATCATGTTAAAATATCTTGCTATTCAGTTAGTTTTTTTGTGTTTATAGAATCAAACTGTATCTCTAATCCTAGTGGGTCATTCTGAATGCAGAAATAAACACATAAAGAAGACTGAGCAAGAGAATGTGAATAGACCATGGCCAGGTACATATATCTCCTAAAAAACAAATATGGGGGGAAAAAAACTTCAAAGTGTATGTTTCCTTTCACCCAGGATGTATTCAATAAATGCTTACTAAAGAGCTGTATCTTGGCACTGGATTAAAAATATACCAGTCTGGGGCATCCATGCATCTATGTGTTAAGCAAGCTTGGCAATCAGTTGTGATTGTTCCAGGTTTGACTGCATCAGTTGCCTATACACAACCAAGTTCTTATGGCTCTGTTGGTCCTAAAGGTGGTTAATGGGCCTAGGAAACAATGGGACTGGTATTGCCATTAATGAGGGTCATAATCTCCGTTACAGACAAATGCTTTGAAGAACATTGTTGCTACCACTGTAGACTTCATACTTAAAACATCTGCCCTGGAATTAAGTCCTTAAAAAAACTCCCAAAAATCTAAGCAACACTAAGTCTGGAGTATATTTAATAGGGGTGGGAGACACCCTATCATAAAATCTGATTTTGTATTCTTTATTGCTCATCACTGGACAAAGAGGTTACAAAACTACATGATTTTATTCTTTACATAAGAAGACTCTGATAGAAAAAAAGAAGCAGGGTAATAAAACACATAACACAAACACAAATAAGATAGCCAAAGACTGTGACTATGCTTACACATTCATTTATTTGTAACAAACTAATATGCATACTACCTAACCAAGAGATAGAAGATGCTCTCCACAGAATTAAATATTTACCATCTCCTGATCCAAGGCCTCCAGTCCTGCTGCAGAGAGCAATGTGTGGCAATCAGCAGGATACAAATAAAAATGTACTAATTGTCTTAGCTTCCTATGTTTATATACAGAAAGGAGGAGAAAAATAAATGTTTATTTAAAGTTTAGACAAAAAGAAATATCTATTGTGGAATGTTTAACCATATTGTCTACTTAGGAAAAATAATTCAGTCTCTTTCCCATACTATGCTCCCTGAATTCCATGTAAATTTAAATAAAAAATATACCACAAAACTCCCAGAAGAAAATATAAGAGAATAACCTTATGACTCAGAATGGGGAAAGCATTAGGTAAAATCCAAAAGTCAATAACACTGTAAGTGTGACAACATAAACATTTTAATGAGACTACATAGCCAGACCCTAAAAACAAAGTCAAAAATAAACAAAAAATAGTGAAACATAAAAGGATAATAAAAGGATAATTAGCAAAAAGGAAAACCAATTTGAAAATGTCCAATTTATAAAGAAATACAAATTAACTATATAAAAAGCCATTCTACAACTAATAATTAAATCAATAAAAATTAACATATTATTTACTTATTAGATTCAGAAAGATTTAAAATGATTCATAATAGCTTATGTTGGCCAGCGAGTAGAAACAGTCACTACTATCACATTGTTGAGTAATTTGTACAATGCTTAGAGGCAATCTGGAAAAGTATTAAAAATTTATACCTTTCAACCAGACATTCTGAGACTGTTAGGAATTTATCCTAAGGCACTAATCAGATGATTGCACAAAAATATGAGTGTTATGCTCTTTCTAGTAAGAAATTTAGAAATCTTGTCTACCTGAGGGCTCGATTAAAAAATCACGGCACATCCAGCCTGAGCAAGAGCGAGACCCCATCTCTACCAAAAAAAAATAGAAAGAAATTAATTGGACAGCTAAAAATATATCTAGAAAAAAAAAAATTAGCCGGGCATGGTGGCTCATGCCTGTAGTCCCAGCTACTTGGGAGGCTGAGACAGTAGGATTGCCTGAGCCCAGGAGTTTGA